>FN649727.1:5650474-5685973 GCA_000310025.1 Ectocarpus siliculosus | reverse complement strand
CCCCCCCCCCCCCCCCCCCCCACCGGGCGCGGGCGGGCCGTTACCCCCCAAGCTAGACTACAAAGCGTGGTGACAGGTGGAAGCCGCGCGGAGTACCTGGCGGGACCCAACTTGTAGACACTGCTGACGTTTGGAAGAACAGCTACGACATGGTGAAATTTCGCACCTCTTCCGCGGCTCCGGAGGATGCTGCGTAGTTGACGATCACGCTGCACCCCGCGCCGGCGAGGTCCTTCGCGATTGCGGCACCCAGTCCGCGGCTTGCTCCCTAATCTCGCAAAACGGCCATCAAGGAACACATACATACCGTCGATTTCCATTCGCTGAAAACCTTGCATGCACTGTTGTCTACAACCATTGGTGAGAAGGCATTCTTGGTAATCCCAGATGGTATTTTTCTCTTTTGGAAGGAAGACCGTGAGTTACAAGCAGCGAGCGATGGTTGATGAGAATCGGACCACAAAACAAAAAGGTCCGAGAATATGTGCGAACTGTTCTGCAAGCGAACGAATGGGGAATCCTCGGATGCCTCCGTTTCTCTGGCAAGACCTTGGCGCAAGTGCGTGGGACTACGATTTGCTAATTCCCGTGCCTGGTAGGTTCTGTACGCAAGGAACCAAACCATCCCTCCAAACGAACCGGTGTACCTATGACACACGGACACGAGACTGACATTTCATTGGTCCGA
This sequence comes from Ectocarpus siliculosus, assembly GCA_000310025.1. NCBI lineage: Eukaryota > Phaeophyceae > Ectocarpales > Ectocarpaceae > Ectocarpus > Ectocarpus siliculosus. The sequence goes on along the minus strand of FN649727.1, from coordinate 5,685,285 downwards.
GCGCAGTGGATGCTAATTAAACAAGCACTTCTGCTGTGTGACAGAGGGGATCGTCGGGCAATTTTCCACGATAATCAGACATCTCTTCGTCGATGCCAACGCGAACGGAGGGGATCGTCCTTGACAAAACGTTGGGCAAAGGAGGCCGTTTATAGGTCATCTCCGCAACATCGACAACAGCAGCATACAGCAGTCCGCGTATGTATGCATATGCTGTTTCACGTTTGTGTGCCATCGCATTTGTCCTCTCAAAGAAACCAGAACGTGTAAATCGCACGCCCTCTCCCTTGCCCACTTCCAGCACCGACAAAAAAGGCATGGTGCAGGTATGAAACATGCATGTGATTGCCGCAGAATCGAGGCGGTCAGTGTCCGGTCGCTCATACATATATTCATAGAAGAAGCGGTGCAACTCGCGTTCATGCTTGCAAAACGGACTTGTGCATGCACTTGCAAGCCATGCCTACGGCTGCCAAAAACACCAAAACGCCTCCTACGCACAAATGAACTTGGTTCCCCCGATGCTCCCCCTGGTCCTCACCGTGACGATGGCAATGCTCATCCGCGGACTGCCCCCCACAGCAGCAGTCGAGAGACCAGCGCGCGCCGCCGGTTGCGCAAAGCTGCTCCTCGCTGCAGGAGGCACAACGAAGGCGCGAGCGTACCCTGCCATGCACGCGATGGAGAGAGTGGCCAGCTTCATCTCTTTTACTGCTCCCCGTGCGTCCTATCTAAAGCTTTGTCTGTGTGTGCGATGTGTGAAATGCTTGTGGTGTGCATTCGACACGCGAAGAGGCCGAGAACCAGGGGGGGCACGAAGATGGCGGTACGGGGGGGGGGCATGAGAGTACCACAATGCACCAAGGATCTACCAACAAGGCACATCATACGAGAGGTTAAAATATCGGGATTGCGCTGGCCACGCAAAAGATTGCAATACGAAGACAGCACAAAGAAACGCACTACCTGGGGTAAATAAATCGAGAGACCCTTGGGGAGAGACGATGATCTGGGTTTAGAAACGGTATTTACTGCATCAAGAACCTTTGGAAACCCGTATTCCTCGAAAAACGAAGAACCGCGAACCGCGAACCGCCTCCACCTTCCAACCTACAACCTACGCATGGCAGCGTTCCCCGTGCGTTGTGGATAAGTTAGTCGCCGTGCTGCGCGCTGCAGTGCTGGTAGACTCGGCGTGGGTACCATGGTGGATTGGCCGAGGTCTAAGATGGACCAGTTCAGCAAGGAGTTTCAAGCTTTTGCGGGGAGATTCTCCGCCGTCGCAACCGACAGACTCGATCGGGTCGACGGGGGCACATACTTCTCTCGGCTGTATCAGGTATGTGCTTGTGTGTGTTCACATGATGGGCGCAGACCGAAGCACGGTCTAGAGTTTTCTCTTGGTAGTTATTAGTGGCTTCATGGTGACCCTCCTCAAGCGACAGGATGTCCATGCAGAAAGTTGGCGTTTGTCTTCTCCACATGAACGCCTTCGCATCCCATCCTTCCCTGATACTGCTGTAGTTCGAGAGTTCCTGCACTTGTACAACTCTTTCCACTGCTGTGCTGCAAAATATATGACGCCAATTTCACGTACTGCTGGCCTTATCGATGTTCGCTCGAACAGGTGAGGGAACAGGTGAGGGAACAGGTGAGGTGTTGTCCCTATAGCGCTATAGCGCAGATCGTATCGAACATATGGGGCCAGGCTCAAAGGAGCACGACTTCGACTCTCTCACACGTGCACCGCGCTCAATGATACTTCCTTTTGTCTCCCGTACACCGTGCCGCCCGATCTACGCTCCCATTCAATGCATGGAATGCACGCACAACCCCCACTGCTGCTACTCTGTAGACGAACAATACTACCGACGAGGAGCAGCGTCAGATTGGCACTCTCCTGGAGGAGCTACAGCTGGCGATGGAATCGCCGTTGTTGTTGGCGCCGCCCCAGGGAACAGTCCTCCACACAGGCATGGCCGAGGGAGAAACCGGTCTGGCCCTGGCCCGTCTCTGCGTCGCGCTCGAAAAGTGCCTCTTTTTTGGCGCGGAGGGGCCGATGCCTGATTTCTGGCGGGTGCTTGGCGGCGGCGCAAGTGAAGGTGGTGATGCTCGTTCTCCGGCCGCCGTTTCTTCTGGCGGTGACCTCGACGGTTTCAACGGCCAAGGAAACAAGGCTGACGTCGGCTCTGGCTCCGAGGAGGGCGGGGACACCGGGGCTCGGGGTGAGAGAGCGCCTGACCCACTTGCTGCGGTCGTTGGTAGGCTAACGCGCGTTCACACGGGACACGCTCGGTGCCGGGCTTGGGCGCGAGGACTCTTCGGCGTGGACGGGGCGTCCGCGGAGAGCGAGCTGCGGAGAGCGGTGGCAACAGCTGTACAGCTAACAAGAATTGCGACGGACGGCGCTGCGGTTGGCACGGGCAACGAGGGCCAGGGGGACAGAGCGTTGAACGATGCAATGGCATGTATACCTCCTTCCGAGGAACAGCTGGTCGACCATAGCAACGCCAGCCATAATACGGACCCCGACAAAGGTGGAGGAGGCGGAGGTGACGGCCCGACGAGTGGCAACACCAAAAGCGCAACAACTGTGCCCTTGGTAGCAGGAGAACGAATCGCCGTGTCCACTTTCGAGCGCGTCCACGACGCGCCGTCTTTTGCGGGTCCGGGGTCGGCGTCGACCCCACCGTCTCAGTTACCGCTGTGGCTACGTCCCGGTCGACAGGGCGCGTCGGTCGTTGACGAATTGTGTAGGATCGTGGTGGAGCTGAGCGGGCGGCTGAAGGAGAGAGGGCTGACTGTCCGACCGTCTCTGGACCACGCCTGGCTCGACCAGGAGAACGTCGCCGCGGCCACCACGTACACGTGGCCGCAGTTTCGCAGGACGAAGCTGCGTTGCTACGTGCGGGGAGCGGGACTCTCGGCGGCCAACGGCGAGTATTTGCCGGCCGAACGGCCGGACGACGGTGAGGGCGCGAACGTGTATGGCGGCGACAGCAGTGGCGGTAGTTGTCCGGGGCTGTCGCTGATTGGGCCCAACGGGTGCAGCATCTGCTGCCTACCCCACCCTGCTGCTGCCGCTGCTGCGGAGGAGAAGACGGTGATCCCCGGCGGCGATAGTGCTGCTGTTGGAGCGGGGGAGCCTGGTCCTACGCGTCGCGATCGCGGGGCCGCCAACGAGGAGGACGTACGTGCGACACCGCAGGCGGGCCCCCCCACCATTCCTGCAGAGTCCCCGACCACCACAACACCGGCGCCGGTCGCCCAAGTCTGGCACCTTCTAGTACCCTCCGCCTCTTCGCCCGAACTCGTATCAAAGAGAAGCGCGTACTACTGTCTGGGCGATGGACCGTTGCCCCCTTCCCGCGGGTGGAGGTCCGCCGACGCGACCGAAGCGCCCGCCCCCGTCTTGGGGTTTGCGACGCAGGAAGAAGACGACGGAGACGTGGCCGGGGCTGGGAGCATGCGTATCGGAAGGGAAAGCCAAACGCAGGTCAAAGGGGAAGAGGAGGCAGCAGACGCCGCCGCCGCGTTGTTCCGTGCGGCTGTGCTACCGCCCATCGATGATGAGCGTAGCGTTGGGGTCGGCGAGGTGGCGGCTGGTGGTGGTTCGACATCGAGAGGGGTGGGGTTGAGCACGGTAGCGGCCGGGGCATCCGTCGAAGCTGAAGGCTTGCTTGGCGGCGAGTCATCAGTCGCCGACACGGCAGCTGCAGGGAGCGGTAGGTTGAAGCGGCGTCGGAAGCGACAGAGGCCCCTGGAGCTCGTGGGAAACGCAGTACTGCGCACCGCTGAACAGGATTTCAGTGTCTTGGGGGAAGTTGCCGGCTGGGATCGTGGGGGTGATCGTGATGATGGAGGTGTTAGTCTTCGTGGTCGTGGTGATTGTGATGCTAGCGGCGGGCAGGCGCCTGGGGACGGTGTTGCCGGTGCACCGGCTGACTGCGGCGGGGACGATGAGGCGGTAGCCGCCTTCAAGGGGGAGAGGTGGAGACTGCCGTCGCCGAGTGGGGAACTACGTTCGCGAGTGGAGAAAGCGAGAGAGCTCTTGCTGCGGACAATGGAGGTACGCACTACAATTGCCTCGCCGTGCGGAACGTTTTGGAGAGCGTTTTGTCGGGGGTGGCAGCATCTTGCGGCTTTCCATGTTGTGATAGCGCCTCTGTCTGCGTGTTGGAGCCAAGCTGCAACAGGGTGGTATGTTTGACTATTGAGGGGATTTTTGCAAAACCGCAATGCTGAACCAACCACCCTCTTGTGCTGAGTGGTGGTAGGCACAGGCGCTTAATCGAGATACCCCTCTCCCTCGTGGTGTTCGCCAGGAACAAAGATCGATGCTGGCGATTCGACGAAGTCAGCTACAGGACCAGGTTACCGTTGCGCAACGGGAGCTCCACGAGGTAGGCGGGCACGGCGCGCCCGTTGTGTTCTCCATCCTCCCTTACGCTAACCTTTCCTGGCAGACGTGCTCTTGGCTCGCTGATATGGGGAGTGTTTTCGACGACCCTCGTTGTTGACCTAGGACTCCACCAATGATGCCTTAAGTCATGATACTCACTGTCATGTTTTTTTTGCTCCTCTCGGGACAGGTAGTGTGTATCCCACATCCCACATCCCACATCCGACCATCAGCTCATATTCCGCAATTTCTCCGCGTACAGGTGATGCAGGAGTCGACAGAGATCACGGCGGAGCGGTTGCTCTCGGCGAGACCTGGCCTCCGGGCACAAGCGGAGGCAGAAGTCGCCATGGCGAGAGCGACAGCCGCCGGCGCCGGCGCCGGCGCCGGCGCTGCCGCTGAGGGGAGCGGCGGCAGCAGCAACCCGATGGTCCCCTCGCTCGAGGAGCTGGTCGCCGAAAAGGCGGAGGAACTGCGGATCAGGGCGCAAAACCGAGGCCACGTGGATGCTTCAGAACGCCTTTCCTTCTCCTCCTCTTCCTCCTCCTCCTCTTCCTCCGGCCACTGGCTGGAAAACGACGACCAAGACCAACAGCCTACGGCGCGAGATCTGGGCGCGGTTCTACCAGCGGCGGTGACGGCGGACGCGGGGTGGCCGTGGCCGGTGGCGTGGCTGGCGGCTCCGACCGCGCCGCCGCCGCCGCCGCCTAGAGACCCCGAGGACTGGGAGCTGGGTTTGGAAGAGGGCGCGTTCGGCTTTGGTGTCGGCGTCGGCGCCGGGTTTGCCGGCAGCAGCGGCCACGGCGACGACTTTGCTGAGGGGGCGGAGGATGGAGCCGACCCTCCCGTCCCTTACTCGATCGAGGTGGCTGCGGTGGAAGTGGTCGACGCGGAACACTTGGACGAGGCGCATGTTGAGGTACGTCGGCCTTTCGTGCAGAGCAGGCCGGGGTAGTGGTGCGGGGATGAAAGTGACAAAGGAGTTTGGATTGTGGGGTTGTAGCGGCCAGCGCCTGCGTGCCATGCTTTGGTGGAGCGACAAAGTCGATCGTGTTCTTATGTTGTGTGCTTCCCAAGATATGCTCCGCTCGGGCAACGTGGCTTTCCAATAGCAAGTATTGTGCCTTTGAACCGGATGATTCCGCCTACATATTGTGCGCGACGGCGTCGTTAACCTTCTCCATCTGGTGCCACCGCGTCGCTGAACGATAATTCTGCTGTCCTTGTCCACGAATGCCATCCTTCGCCCACAGTACGTGCTGCGGCTCGTGTTCCACGAGGTCCAAGAGCAGCAGGGCAAGGATGCCGTGTCCGAGACACCGGGGTTGCTGGACCGAGGCAACGACAGCAGACGCGGTCGCCGCACGAAGACCACCGCAGTCCATTCGGACGACGACCGCGGGGCCGCTGAGCTGGTGGCGCTAGCCACCGCGGCGAAGGGCTTGCTCCAGCGCACCCGGGTGCTGAGCAAGAGGCTGAACAGCCTCTGCGCCCTCCACCCCCAGCTGATGTGGGAGCTGGAAGAAGCCCGGCGGCTGAGGTCGAAGGGGGAAGCGGAGGTCGAGATCGCGGCGGAATCCCTCGACTTTCCCGACCCGTTCGAGCTGGGGACTCTCGAGGTAACAATCTATTGGGTGTCCTCGTTGTGATTGATTGGTACCATAGGTGGAGACTGCTGTAGCGCCGCCTATCACTTTCCGTTTTTGTTGTGTCTGGTCCCATCTTCGGAAGTGATTCGTGCCTTTCCGGTGCTTGTTCAATTTTTTTGGGGGGGATTCTGTGATTTTGTGTTGTGTTGCAGGCGGTCGCCGGGCAGCGTATCTGTACAGGCGTCCGGTGCGAGACGAGAGGGGACACAGACCAACTAACTGCACGTGAATACAACTTTCCGCTGATATACGGAGTAGGAGAGAGCGACGACAACGGTTTCATTCTTATTGGGTTTTTTAGTGGGGCCTGGGAGGGTCCCTGGCCAAGGCACGGCCCCAAACATGGTTGGCATTGAACCACCCGTCAACTAAATCTGGGGCCTTCCACGCGCTCTCTTCTTTGCTCCCACGTGCGCGCAGGAAAAAATCTTGCGAGTACATTGCGACAAGCTCACTCCCAATTTCAAGGCCAACTCCCCCACGCGAAAGCTTGCGGCGCGGGTAGGGTCCTACCTGTCAGGCCTGCTTCGCTTCTTGGGCGTGCTCGAGGTGGGCTATTCAGGAAGGAGCTTACTCTCTGCTCGTGCTTGTTAAGAAGTTGTGTTATGTTGAAGGGTGCGTAGGCACGAGACGCAGCGCTTGCCGCTTCTGCGCTTTCACTTGGACTATTCTGCAGCTGTCGTCTGGATTCTTGCCACTTTGTTTATTGCTCGTGAGAGCTTCGTACCCCTCCGCTAAGAGGCGCGGCACACCCTGGGCTATTAGGCACACACCTGCTGTTTTGGATTCCCCCGTAGCCACACTCTTTGATGGGCTCGGGTCGCTGCCTTCGTGCCAAACGGCGCCACCACCCAAACACATGGCACGTTATCTTCTTCGCCCCCGGCCCCGTACATGCGATAGCCATTCCGTAGCACGCCCCCCCCCCCTCCCCCTGAAGGCACTCTACTACCGTTGTTCGTTACCCCCGCGTGTCGCCTTTGCCCGATGCCACTGCAGGCGGTAGGGGAGGCGGACGTCCGGTCGCGCATGTCGCGGGTGCTCCACGACGCGCTCTCCACCTGCGATCGGGTCGGCCGGAAGAGGCGGCGGGGCGACTTCGCCCTCGGCGTGAGGATCCGGGACATCGCCGGAGGAAAGCTGGGGTCCGGGGTTGGCGACGAGGAACGGCTCAGGGTTCAGAAGAGGAGGTGTGTGCGTGCGTGCGCGGGCGCGCGTGTGTGCATGCCTGAGGATATTGTCGTATGAAACGAAATGGCAGGAGCGCGGTAGCGGGACGGGGGGGGGGCTGGGGTACCTCTCCTTCTGCCCGAAGTCGATGTTAGTGTTTGGTTGTTCCGATTCCGATTTGATGACACATCTGGTATAAGCAGCGCTGCCTTCTGTTCCTCGAAGGGCTTTTCTACGGCCTCCAAGTGTTCCCGACCGCGTTTGCTATGGTCTGTCGTAAGTATGAAGGAAAACGATGGCACTTCCAGGCGCTTCGGTAAAGGATGAACGCGAAACAGGAGTTTCGAATGTCAAGACCCAAACACTTTTCCCGTGCACGGCGAAAGAGAGAGAGAGAGAGTGAGGGCTGACCGCCCGACCGATTACGAACGGTTGGGCAGGCAATGGAACGCCCGTTATAGGTGTTCGCACTCTGTTGCGTAATGTTCGGCATGTGTGCGTGCAACCCCTTGTCGCACCGCGCAGGTGCATGAGCTGCGGGCGCGCGATTGCGGCGGAGTTCCTGGGGATCAAGAAGGATTACTTCCCTTGTCGGTACGCAGATGGCCTCTTCTGCCGCAGGTAAGCGTGTCGTGCGACAAAGTTGAAGTTCAAGTGAGGTGCGGGCGAGGGGGGAGGGGGAGAGAGTTGTGCCCCTCTAGCCAGTGCCTCGTGCCGTGCTGTGACCTTGCAAGGCGCGCGCCCTGATGCCCTACAGCACTAACGATTTGTTTTAGGGGGGGCATTGTAGTCCCCCTTCATTTCTAGCACGCTGCTCATGGGCAGGTGTCAGGTGTTGTCGTAGGCCTCCACGCCACCTTTGTCCCACGTGACGGCCGCCCACGCACCACACTCGTTTGTGCAAGACTCTTGCCTCGCGCTCACGTTTCACCTCACCCTGTCGTTGATTCATATCTCCTCTTGTGACGCGGTTCAAGCCAAATCTAGATAATCTAGATCCTAAATATAAATGAACATCACATGCCGAGCATTTTCGTCGGCAGGCCAACAAACAAAACATCTACCCCCCGGTTAATGAAACTCAACGTTTTTATCTCCTCCCGCTGTCTCCGTGGTTTCCTCCCCCTCCCCCCCTCGCGCTCTTTATGACCCGTGGGTCGGCTGGACCTCAAACCGCGACCGCCTCTATCGCGCAGCTACTGCCACGCCGAAGATCGTCGGGTCATCCCCCACCGGGTGGTGCACCACTGGGATTTCGTCATGCACCGCGTCTGCAAGGACGCCCGGGTGTTCCTGGACTCTACGCGGTTCCACCCCGTGTTCGACTTGCCGGCCTTGTCCCCCACGTTGTTCACGCAGCAGCAGGTTCGTAGCGCTTCAGCAACCACAACTTGCAGTGTTTTGTTGGTTCTTTCTCGATTCTTTCTCGACGTGCTGCCGAGAGGTCCTCTCTTTTTTGTGTGCTGTGTGCCGCCTGGTCGTTTGAGGTTGCGGACGGATAGAGAGTTGACTGGATTGCGCCGGCGTGGCGTGGCCATGCCGCGGACGGATAGAGAGGGGGCGAATGGAATGAAGCAGACGCGCACCGCATGTGCACGCCGAATGCAATATAACGCACATCGATTGGTCAATATCCAGATGAACGTTGTTTGTGTGGATGTTGTGGCGCGGAATCAGGAGAGAGCACACACAAGAACGAGAGCTCGTGCTTCAAAAGGGACCGACGGTCGATTGATCGATTGACGAGGGTTGGAAACGCTCCCATGTTTCATGCTACTTGGTGTTTCGTGCTACGTTTCTTTGGCGCTGAGTTTTTGCAGATATAATAATCATGAGCCTCGCATCGCACGTACCTCATTGACCTTCAACAATCTGGCCTTTCGATCCTCTCTCCGTCTGACCGCACGATTTCACGATCTCCCCCGTCTGTTGATACCGAAATCATGGTGGATGTCAGTCCCTGCGAATGGTGCGATCGCGCAGGAAGCAGCTTCATCTCCTGCGCCGTACAATATTCTTTCCGGTGGAGAGCAAGTGCGTCCTCGGTGCTCAATTGTTTGACAAGCTTCTTGAGGGCAGGTGAGTGCGTGCGTGCGTGCGTGCGTGAGCGCGCACGCTTGTGCCCTCCCCCCCCCCCCCCCTTCCCAGAGTATGACAGTTCGTTTTTCTTTTTTGCCTCTTTCCTTTGTGTTTGTCTCCATACACGTTGTTGTCTCTGGGCGAAGTTCTACGTGTGGCAGTGTGGTAGTGGTGCCTTGTCGAAGGGTCTTGCACGTTTTGTTTTTTAATGTCGTATGCATACACCGCGGCGAAAAACTGTAACCACCAAAGCTGTTTTTACCCACACAAAATTATACCGCGCCTCTCCAGTTCAGAAGTATCATCGGCCGCTCCAATGCCCAACGCTGACACCCGCTTGCGCCGTGAGCACATCTCAGCTTGAGCAAGGAGGAGGGTTTCCAGGCAGGCGACAAATGACCCATCTGGTTTTGGCTAGCGCTCTAAAGACAACAACAACCTGTTACAATGCGGGGTTTACCTTCCCCCCCCCCTGTCCCGTCCTGCCATTGCATGATATTGCCGCTGCTTTTTTGTGTGTGTCACCCTTGCCCCTGTTGGCCAACACACACCACTACTACTAGGAAGTACCTTAAACGCTTTTGCCTCTTCGTACGGGACCGCTCGCTCGCTCGCTCGCTTTCCAGGGTTCACCTCGCCGTGAACCCTGGCCTGTATTCCTTAAAGGATCTCATGAGCGTCAAAAACGGCGACCTCCTGCACTTCCTCGAAGAGGTGAGCTCGTACTAAGGGATGCTTCTGATAAGATATTTCTTTGTTGTATCCACAGCAGCGGGGAACAACAAAAAAAAGTTCGGCATACAGAGTTTGTGTGCGCGGAGGTTTACGGCTTCCTCGGTTTCCTTAGCCGTCCGTCGCTTCAGTGCGTGTGTGCGGGAAGAAGAGCGCGAGCGGGATTCCGCGGTGGCATTTTGAGCGAACTGCTTGTCATCGTCGATATCGTTAAATAGTCGTGTTTTCTTTTTGTAGTGGGAGAATACCATCCATCGGGTACTTGGCCTGGCTTGTAGCAACAGGAGTTGTGCTGCAACGTCTTCTTAGGGCAACGTGGTGATGATTCGCGAGAATCGAGTCGGTTTCGACGGCGGAGATGACCAAGTACAAGCCAGTCCTATCCCCGGCTTTGCTCGGGACAACAAGGCTGTCTTTTGGCTCCGCTTGTGCAGCGCCTTGGGGGTGCTTCTGGTCTCGCGCAAGAAAGGACGGGCATGAAACAACGCCAGATATGGACCTTTGTGGGTGGATGATCACACGCGTACTTTTTCAAGTTGGGATTGATGATCAGATGTTCGGTTCCGACGAGCAAAAAGACAATCCCCTTCCTTCCTCCACCGCCGCTGTTCGCCGCCACCGCCCGCCCACCCGCCCCTCTTCACCCCCCCCCCCCGCTCTAAATGGTACGTTTGTCCCAGACCAATGAGGTTCTGGCCGCTCACGTCTTAGGCGGGTGCCATGTGTGCGAAGGCCGAGCAGCTCGTGTCTGCGAGGTCTGTTACATTGGCGAACCGGTCTTCCCGTTCCAGGCAAGCCTTACGCCACGCCTCGCTTGCTTGAGTCGGACATGACGGGAGTTCGTTCCACTGCCAACCTGTGTAGCTCGTTTAGTTTTTTCCTCCGTGTGTTGCATAGTTTAAGAACCCCACCATCCCTTGCTGCTGTTGCCGGGATGTCTACACCAACACGGTCGATTTTTTCTTTTTCCCAACCATATGTCGCGCAGTGCGCCAAAAAAGAGTTGCCTACTCGGCCACCACGCTCCCCGCTACAGCCGGTTACGCCGTTGGTCTGAAGGAGGTTGCGTTGATCGGTTGTACGCACCACCTCCGTGATTCCATGGCCCCGTCGAGGAGATGAACCTCTCAAAAATCGTGTTTGTTTTTGCTGCTCTCGTCTCGTTAGACGCCGTCTTGCTGCACCACATCCCGCTTGCACCATTGTGTCCCGATTCCCTTCCAAGTTTGGCAACTTTTGTTGACTGCTCTCTGCTATACGCCTCCATTTTTCTTTTTCGACGAACCAGATCGGGACGGTGGCGCGCTGCCCCAGCTGCGAGACCCTGTTTCACGCCAGATGCGTCGCGGGGAACCCAGCGCAACGGCAGACACAGCAGCAGCAGCAGAGCAAGTCTCCATCAGCAGCAGGAGGAGCAAGCAGCTCGTCCAAGCGGTATACCACCGCGCAGCCCGGCGGCGGCAGTCGGAAGTGGAGGTGGCCGGACCACCAATCGCAGGCTGGCGGGAGCAACAAGAAGGAGCCGGTCGACCAGGACGCGGAGACCGACGACCACGAGTTCGTGTGTCCGAAGGTACGGTAATGCGTGTCTTGGGGTGTGTATCTGCCCTGTCCTCTTTGGAGGTGTTCTTGTCTTGCGCGTTGTTTTCTTTTCGTGCCACCGATGGGCTGTAGCATGTGCGCCCGGACTAAGGGTCTGCCACTTACTTGCACTACGGAGGAGGTACAGGTCGTTTCAGGCCGTGCACTCACGTCGCTTCTGGCCGCCCAGAACGGGCCGATCCTGTGATTTCTCTGTTTTTGATTGATCGTCGCTGCTCTTGACTTGTTGTTGGCTGAGCCAGGGATAGCGTTGGGGCGAATCTCACGCCGTTCATTGAGCTTTGAAGGAAAAGTTTACCACCTCTCTTGCAGTTCGCATCTTCCCTAACCACCACAAACCATCCGCCCGCCCGCCCGCCCACCACCCTGCCTTTGACCCGTGCGTTTTCGCTTGCTGCACTTTCCTTTCCCCCGTGGCTCAGTGCAAATCGGTTGGCGTCTGGGAGGAGGTGATCGGACAATGATCGTGATTCGCTCGATCGAGTGGTCCTCCCAATCTGGTCCCCCAACTGCAGTTTGTGTGCTATGATATGTTGGGCGGCCGGTGTGAAAAGGAATAAATCTGCTGCAACAGAAGTGTGCAGAAGAGGCTGCACATCTACTCAGTGTAGGGACTATATGCGTTCTGAAAGCACTAAATGGGGTTGTCCGTCAATTGCTGACGATGCACGTGGACGAGTCCCGCGGAACTCAAGAACTCCCCACCCCCCGGAAGTCAGCCATACAAGAGACGACTGCGCTGGGCCTACGAGGTGGCTCGTGGCTCCCTGGGCAAGCTATTAGTTAGCGTGGGCTTGTTGGCGCGTTTAGCATGCTCATCTCGGATGGCGCAACCTGATTTTTTCTATGTACAAAATTTACAGCATCAGCGCGTCCGTAACCTGCCTGGAGTCGGGAGCTCAGCACTCCCCGAGAGCACCACAGCCGAAACCAAAGCAGAGGGTCTCGCCCACACACGTTCCTAGAGCCTGCCTGAACCTGGTCAGCACTAGACCACTGCTGTCCGTGCATGTACACAGGCAGGGGCGAAGAAGGCTCCCCGCAGCTATTTCGAGGTGGGTTAATTCGAGGCGGGCCAACCCCTACCCGTACATCACGTCGGTTCGGAGGAGGTACTTCACTCCGGAGGTGACCGCGGCGCCTTCGTGCAGGAGGCATTGCTGCCCGTGGCCGTGAACGAGGCATGCCCCCTGTCTCGGCGAAAAACTCGCCGCAACCTTGTCTCCGTAGTTGCCCTTGAAGGGTAACAAACAGGACGAGAGCGAACCGAAAGTTAACGCGCGGAGGACGGCGGAGAGAGGGGAAGGGTTGAGCGGCAGCAACACACACGTTGGAAATAAGGAACAGGGCACTTGAGTAAGCGGGAGAGTAGGGCTGTGTACTGATACGCTCTCTTCCAAGATTTGTTTGAAGCCTCTTGTTCCAATAGGAAATAATGGTACGCAGCAAAGAGCGTCAGCTGCGGCCTCGTGTGCACGTGTCATGCTATGTAGTGAGAGCAGGGATAGGACTATTTCCCCCAAGCTGTATGGCTTCGGGGCACCTCACGTCTCAGGTGTGGCGTTCATTCGCAAAGCGAACACCCCAGGAGGCAAGTAGACGTCTCAGAGGCAAGTAGATGTTGATGTATTGGTAATTAAGTACAAAGCAAACAATGCCAACACGTATAAGCATCCCACGCCCAACGCGGAGGGCGGAGAGCCAAGCCGGGTGAAAGATCCATCCTTCGCTCAACTCCAGAGGAAATCCAAAACCCACAACGTGTCCGTACCACACACGGCGGAAAAACGCCGTCAGCCGTCGTCCAGAAACACAAATCCAATTGACAACCTTAAACTCCACAACGAGGGAGATTTTGGGTGACCCAACACCTCCTCCTCCTCCCTTACCTTGTAGAACACAGTCTCGCCCCCACGAAGCGGCGCCCCTTCCTCCCCCGCGCCGGCAAAGGTCCCACCTCCGTCACTCCTACCCTTCTTCTTCGATCCTGATGCACCACCACCCGCAGCAGCGCCGCCGCCGCCTTCTCCTCCGCCGTTCAAGTAGATGAGGACCGTCCACTGGCTGGTCAGCCCGTTCTCGTCGTCGACGCTTTCATCGATGTGCTTGCCGAACCGTTGCCCGACGGCGTACCGGTAGATGCGGATGTTGGAGTTGCACGCTAACGGTCGCCTGTGCTTGGGGGGGAATGTAGAGCGTGGGAAGCAAGAAGGTGCGGAGACCGAACTGAGAGAGCTCAAAATACTTGGACAAAGAAAACAAGGAAGATAAGGCACTGACTACCACGATTCGTTCGGAGGCCAACGAAGCGATGTTGTACATAGCCGAAAGCTTTTCGCATCCTTCCACGGATGGCGGTGCTTTCTCCGTAAGGGGGTGATTGACGACGACCACGACCGAAAGTATACATGGTTGGACGCGAACAACCCACAGCACTGCGTTTGCTGAGAATGCCTTCCCGATCGGCGACTCATTCGCAGCAAGACGGGACGAAAAAACAGAGAGGAAGGACAACAAGACGCACCTTCCGCCCATGTTGGCCGGCACGAACTTCCCCACCCTTGCGAACACGGCGGCCGCCACGTCGGCGCTGTGCAGGGTTATCCTCCCGTTGTCGCGGTGGGCCATCTCGGACGTCTGTCTATGAAAGCTCCGCTCGAACCCCTGGCCTTCGCCGTACCGTATCCAGGCGGCGCACTCACGGGGGCTCAGCAGGCCGTCGATGCTGGTTGGAAGACGTTGTTGTTGTCGTGTAGGACGTCATGACGAATGGCGGAAGAGCACATCAAGCACTTTACCAGGAAGTACATATTCTTTGCAGATGAAATCCTGTCAAAGGTCCTGTTCAAGTAATGTGAGAGGTGCTGCAGTGGGGATAATGTTGACTGTTTCGCTTGGGTGTCAGGCGTGGGTGGGCGGGGGGACAGGGATTTTGTAGGACCGCCTGTTGCTTGCAAAATGTGGTTTGTTTACATTAGTCTTGCATTGAACATGTTTGTGGGTTGAATAATTAGTGTGAATTGAAACTTCAACCGAGGCGGTTCGCGAAGCAGGAGAATTACCGCTACACTTTGTGTGAAGCGAACCTCATGTTGCACGATGTTCACACGGCGAACACTTCCGACACGATTGCTCCCTAAAACGATTTGGCATTTACGTAGACTATCCGTATGGACAAGTACATTTTTTACATGCACACCGCAAAGCCATTGAAGGTTCAAGGTAGCATCAGCTTGTCGGATTTCATGGCATCATCGCCCCTAATTTACTTACAGCACTTCATTCCCCCACCCACCTCAAAATCGTGTCTTGATAGATGCGCTTCGATGTGAGTTCGAGGTCGACCGCATCGTTCTCGCCCTTGCCGTCGGGTAGCACCAGCGGTCCGTAGACTCTTGTGTGTCGCAGAGTCTCAGAACGACGAGGGTCTTCTGTCCCATCGGTTGTGCGCTTTCCTTTTTTGCCCATGGTGTGGCTGCGCTTGCTGTGTGTGTCTGCTCTGCGACACTAGGCGTCCGCCGTATCGGGTCGGTCTGCGGTGAATGCAATGCGGTGCGGTGCTGCCTCTGCTGCTGTGAGACAAAGAAGGTTCCCCGACGGACGGTATGTTGTATACTTCGCGTGCCCCCTGACGTACTTCATGTGCTGCTTCTACTCTACAAACATAGATAACGATACACACACACCACGTGAAGACTATCTCGGATGCTCCTGCGGCAGATTGGCCTGTTCGGGAGCTTTGTACTCCAAGGCGGAGCAGCGAAACGGGCTTGTGCAGGATTTTCGAGCTGCAGCAGCAGTGGTAGTGCTTTCCATCTTCGATCTCCCGCGGGGTCCTTATTGCGCCGCACTTCCTCCAACCGATTAGCGATGTCAAGCACTTCGGGTGTCGAGCAACAAACAACCAAGGTTGTTGGAGGAATCAAGGAACTGTGTGATTCGTACGATGGGTTCATCCTTGACCAGTTCGGTGTTCTCCACGGTGAGGTTGGATCGGACCCGTCAAGAAAGGGTGTGGCGCTACATACAATCCATCGAACATTTCGAAAATCGTCCATGATTCGAAAGTATAGACATGTTGCAGCCACCGGGGTTCCCGACGCAGACCTTGGGGCTAATTTTCTAACCACATCAATGCATAGGCTGACATGTTGATTCACACCAATAATGGCGAATGAAGTGGCATCGTTTTCGAGAATTTGTATCATGTTGGCGTGTTGAAGTCGTAAAATGTTGCGGTTGAAGCCGTGGGGCAAGAAGACCTCGCTTCCGGGAGGATGTCATTCCGGGATACCGATTTTCGACGCCCGATTCCAGCGCCGTCATTTTCGGTGTGGTCCGTGTCCTTTGTTCTGAAGAATAATCGGGCGCCGAGTACTCTGCAGCACAAACGACAGTGACGGTGCCGAAAATGGCGGCGCTGGGACCGTGGTGTCGAGAGTTTTCCGACCACGTATCATTTGATTTTGGCAATCCTCTTCGTCGTGGAGTAACCAAGCGTTGAAAATCGGTCCAGGGGGTGTCGGACTGCAGTATTAGTATTTACCGTTAGAATCTGAATCGACTCGTACATGTAACCTTGGACTTGAAAAATCTTTGGTCAGCTCTTTCTCCCCGACGAGAAGTTGATCCTGAGGGGTACCGGTGTTTACATCCGTACTGCACACCCAAGCTAGGCATGCTTCAACTCAAGCCTACTGGTAGCCCTGACCCGACGGCGGCGTCACTTCGCACCATCTAGATGCGCTCTGTCTATCTGCTGGTGCTTTCTTGCGATGTTTTGCTTGCTTCCCCCCCCTGCCGCGACCTGCCGTGAAGATGGCAGAGATGCCTTGCCCGGCGCAGTGGAGTGCTTGGAAGAGCTGCGGAGCCAGGGCAAGCGGTTGGTGATCCTCAGCAACACCTCGAAGAGGGAGGACTTCACGATGGCGAGGCTGCCCAAGTTCGGGTTCCGACGAGAGTTGTTCGATGGCGGAGTGACGTCAGGGGAGGTGGGACACCTCACTATGCATTGGCGTACGTCTGGGCAGTAGCCTTCCCAGGGTTTTTCTATCAACTATGTACACGTGTCGGACAAAGCGTGCAATTGGTTCAGTTGGGTTTTGGTTAGGTTAGGGATGGGGTCTTCGTACCCGCTCCCTGTTCTATTCCCTAATGAAATTTAGTAGCTCTCGCGAAGGCGGTCCCGTCTGGGCTGCAACCTGTTGAACGTGTAGCAGCCACTGCTGTGCGGAACGTTTTTGGTATTTATATTTTTTGGTATTTTGGGGCCCTCGCTCTTCTGGGGGGCGATGCACCCACCGACTGTTAGTAGCAGTCATACGTGGTCTGGAGCGTGGGGCGATCTTGTGAGGCATGTTCCCCTACTTGGTGCTGAATGCATACACATTACTCGCAACCGTTTTCAGGAGGGCTACCAGCATCTCGTACAGAACGGGCTCGTCGGGGGAAAGGCTGTGCTGCTGGGATGGAACGGCGAAGATTCGGACGGCTTGTTGGCGGTGCGATCTGTTCATACTGCTGTAATACTGACGTGTTGACGCGATCCCACATGCCAACAGCACGGGTTTCATCCGGACTATATCGTTGGACCAACCCTCTTTTTTCGGTGTGCGCGTCGTTGTTACAGTATCCACAGGCCGCCACTCTTCGCCTTTTTTTTAGCCCTCTTTGAACACTCGATCCCTTAGTGTGCGTCACTCTCGAACCACCCCGTTTCTCAAAGCTCGTTTGCTTACGCTGTTGTTCCTCGTCCCCACCACCCTTCCCCACGTCGATCCCGGTGCCGTATATAAGTTTCCCCGTGCATACTACCCGGCAACACGAATTTCCCTGTTTGTTTGTTTGCTTAGCCCCCCACACATTCTTAGGTATGTGGGGAGGGGGAATGGCTGGCCGGGAGACACCCGGCGGTGAATACACCCTGGCCTATGTAGTAGGAACACACCGACAGGAATCATGCGAGTTTATTGTCTTTAGCTTTTTTGCGGGTAACCGACATGCGACCACGGAAGGCGTCCGTACCAGTTGGACCAAACGGATGTTACAGGGCAGGATACAGAGATCGGAACTTTTTTTTGTGAAGACGACAACAAGAAGAAGAACAACAACAATACTTATCTGTGGTCTCTCCTTTGATCTTTCCTTCCCGTGCCACTGTATTTTCGCGTTTCGTCCGTCTTCGTTTTTCCTCTTGTCGTCACACCGCGTGACCAGGCGCTGTCCCTCGACTACTCGTCACCGAAAGAAGCGACGTTCCTGCTCTGCCACGGGCCTGACAACATCGTGGACGACACGGGCGCAACGCGCACCGACACGCGCAACACCGGCAAGGTCGAGCCTTACGAAGCCGTCTTTCAGGTGGGCAGCAGGACAGACGGGGCTCGTATCGTCTGGTATATTTTCAACAAGGGTGGACCGGCTGGCTTTGCTTTTGATCATGTTGATAACAAGTTGTTCGTGTGAAGTTGTCTTGTCTTTCCGGGGGAGGCGAGCTGGACAACACCCTAAGATGCGTACGGCTGGCACCGAAACAGGAGAGGAAGGTATTTTATCCGCTTAGTGAGGTTTCGTCTTCTGTAGGAAACATAGATTTCCGACTCTTTGAAGCATACCGTTCAGGACCCTGAATTCTCGCTTTTCAACTGTACTTACAGTAGGACCCGAGCATCACTCTTTACAGCCCACCGGCCTGGTCCTCGCTTTGGCTCCTGCTGTGGTGTATTATTCCTGCTATTCTTCTAGGCGGCGATCGAGCGAGACTTGCCCATGTATAACGTTAACCCCGACATCACGGTCAACAACCCGCAAGGAGGGTTGTGGCACATGCCGGGGCTGCTCGCCAAGAGGTACGAGGCGATGGGAGGGAGAGTCACCTACTTCGGCAAGCCGCACAAGGTAAGCGTCACATCTGCTCTCCCTCTTGCGGTTGCGGCAATAAGCCCGCAGACTTATGGTAGTACCGTACCCCTCCCCCCCATTCCCACGACTCCTCACGTCTCTCTGCGCTCGCCGCCTGTTGCCTTCCGTGCCCTTCTGCTGCCGGTGGTGGCGCGACCCCGATCGGGGCGTTGGTTGCCAGGAGCACTACGACACTGCGGTGGAGAAGATGGGTCTGGGAAACGACAGGGTGGTTCATGTACGTCCCAACTGCTGCTGCGTTGTGGTCTCAGGACACGCTTCTTTGCGTGTCAGTTCAAAGTTTTTCCAAACTTTTTATTATTTTTACCGAGTTTTTTTTGTACGCGAGCAACACATTCGGAATAGCGTTCAATTCGAGAGGTTTGGTGCATCCACCGCCGTAGGCCGCTAGCATGTACTCCTGTCGTCGTTTCGTAGGTGTGGTGGTCCTTGAGGGAAAATATGCAGGAGGTTGTCACCTTCCCGTATTCTTCACCTTCCGTCGCGCATGATTTGCCTCTACTAGGTGTAAGGGTGCCCTCTCGGCGTGACTGTCAACACGAAACCCTGGTCAAGCACAAGCGCACATCTACCGACCATGGCTGCAATGTCCACACTGTTTCGTTCTTCTCTCTGACACGGAAAACAGGTAGGTGACAGCCTTGCTCACGATATTGTCGGAGCTTCTTCCGCCGGGTTGGATAGCGTCTTCATCGCGGGCGGCATCTGCGGGGAGGAGCTGGGTATCGACGCCAAGGCCGACAAGTCGACGTTTAACCTCTCCCCGGACGCGCTCGAGAGGGCTTTCTCACGGGAAAACGTAACGCCGACGTGGACGATGCCGCTGTTTGCTTTGTAATATTGTCTCGCGCGGAACAACCTTTTGGTTGCCCTTTCTGGCATTTACTGTAGATTTGCTTATTGTTCTTGTTGGTGGTTCTTGTGAATGTCGCAATGATAAAATTAGAGCAGCAACACCGGGTTTGTGTGTATTCTAGTGTTGGGGACTGCCGGTGAGTGTGCTTGTGTATGGTAGGGTTGCACGCAGCGGGCGGTGGGAAAGCCACACAAAGCTTGTTGAAGCACAAACCAACGCTATGAACCACCACCACATCTTTGGTCCTATTACCACGAACGAAAGGACAGCATTCCGTGCAACGTTTTCGTCGTGCTGGATGAAAATGAACACCAGACGTCGTGCTTGTGGCCAAACAATTGTGGCGAAAGCACGCAAAAAAAACGAACGCACGGAGAGGCATCCGATCGTATATGTGTGTTTTCGACGTTATGTATCTCGCATTAGACTCGACGAGTAGCGACCGAAAAAAGGACAACTGTCTGGCAATCACGCGCTAGAGTACCATTGCATCACCCCCTCACAGAGCGGACCTTCTGCAAAAGTGCCCCTCTCTACTGTATGTACCGAAAGTGGAGAAGTGGCATCGGGACGAGCACTCTAAACAACCCACACGTCATCTGCCTCTATCACAAGAACTACACATAGATTGGACAAAATATAGAATCCACGTAGAAACGTGTTTCACGTATGATGGACAGGGGCATCGACTCATAACTCCGACGTGAACATCGAACAACATTCGCCTCCTCATGATTGTGGTTTCCCCCTGTTCTCATCTGGCCGTGGGCTTGTTGATGAACTTTCTGGTTGCTGCTGTCCATCAGAACCCCCCGGCGCTTCTCGTTCCAGCGCCCTTGTCACGGCCTCGCTGATAATCCCCGTGCACTCGCGGTAGCATTCCATCGTTCCGTGCCAAGGATCAGGCACTTCCGGCTCAAACACAGATACCACAACCGGAAACGGCATTTCGCCCCTCTCCCCGGTGGTGCCCGCATCCGGAGTCGAGTAACAAGGTGGTCCCGGCGATGCTCGGGATGATGGTGGACGATCCAATGGTGGAGAGCTGTGGAGGTCGTGATCGTTAGGCGCATCCCGCCGCAGCAGGCTGAGCACGGAATCGTGGTGGCGCCGAGACATGCAGTAGATGTGGGTCGCTTCCAGCACGTCCGCCTCCGACAGCATGGCCGAGCGGTGCGCAGACATGTCGACGTCATACTTCTCTCGCATGATCGTGACGCCATGGGGACTTGCCGGGGAACCTACAGGTTCGAAGTCAGTCGAGCATCCTGCGATTTTTGCGGAGCGGTGTTTCGCTTTTCATTCGGATGATGGTGCGTGTGGCGTCCGCTTGCTTGCGTGCATTGAGACAGAAACGAAAGTAACAAGCTGAGGTTGCCCATTTATGGCGATATCCGGACTAGTCTACAGCACATACCTCAATTATGTTAAAAACTGCGAAGGGCGTCTTAGGCTTGACACACAGATTATTGGTAGTGGTTAAAATCGGCGGGGTGTGACTCTTACCTCTTGATTTCACTTTGTAACCGGCTTGCTCGAGATCTTGAACGCCAACACCGTATCTTTCGGATAGCCATTTCTTCGCAAGCCCTTCCGCGATCGGAGACCGGCATACATTGCTGTATGGGACGGGTGCCGGCGCGTGAGCAAGAGTTAATTGACAAACAAACACTGCCGTCTTGAAGTCCTTATTTTCATTCGCCAAGATGTGACACATGAACAACGGCATGAGAGAAGACCAAAATATACTTCCTAGCGGTGTGCGTCACGAGGGAAGTGCTACTAAAGGGTCGCGGACATTCTAGAAGAGCGCGGCACGCGGAGGACTCTCGCAGCCGCACCACTCCTCTTCGCGGCATGCACTATGGATCGAGGCACAGAGAGACTGCACATATGTTGTCTAATCGACACGGCAACGGTGACACTCTCTCTATGTTATCTACGTTTGGGCTACGTTACTTCGTCACACGTTACACAACAGAGAATCGGTGCAGCCAAAACTGCAACATTCTGGGACGGAACTTCATACACACTTCAACTACATATTACTTTTCACTATCGTGCGGGTTCCATGCAATATCATTACCTCGTGCATACGAATATGATGTTCATGCGCATCTCAGCTGATGGGGGAGCCAGCAGCTAAACTGTAAACGAGCCAGCAGCCATGGACGGGGATACGAGGAAGGGGACCGAACGATTTTGTTTTGGAGCAGACGTGCAAGCAAAGATTTCACGGGACTGTTGTCCCTTCGTTTTTTTTGCGCAAATCACATTTCGAGGTGGAGCGACCGGCCGTTCCCATGTTCCCATGGGGCGCGACAAGGCACTTTCGAATTAGCATAGCACTTGGTACTTGGCGCACCACAGCACACACGCGATGGCGGAAGCGAAGAAACCAGAAGGGTTGCATCGCCGCTTCTCGGGGGACGGTGGCCGGATAGCGGACTCCAGGTTACCCCCGCCGCTGATTCCGGTGGACTTCGGGTACTGGAAACTTGCTCCAGCAGGGCTTGGTCTCCTGGGCCTGGGGGTGTACGCTGGCTTTCGTAAGCAGGTGAGGTAGCACCAGAGGTACTAATGTTGTAGTAATGCCCGAGAGGTCGCTTACTTGGGTTAAATCACTGGGGTTAAAACAAAAGGCTGTTTCAGGATGTTCTCGACAGGAACACAACCTACGCTGGACACTAGGTACCACACCCCATGGGCTGCGCAGCAGCAACATCTCCTGCTGTTGTAGTTGTATGATGTACCTCGAAGTTAGTATTTGGGGACTGGGGACACCCGGATAGGTTTTATGGCACCACCAAACCTGGCGGAATTTCGCCAGGCGGGCCAGTCTCTGTGCTGTCCGAAGGTCCAAGCATCGCATGTTATGGAAATTGTCAGTGTTGAGGACCCAACAGCCGAGGAAAGAAAATCCAAAACTTTGGGTTGCCCTCTTACGTGCATAGGTCAGTCGTAACATGGGCACTCCCCGTGTGCGCGAAGTTTGCTTGTGCTGTCGGCTTCTTGTTCGACTCCGACTGTGTTGACATTCAGCGTCCAAGTGGGTCAACGGTGGGTATGGCACCCACTTGTTGCCACCGCCGCCGTCGTTCTTCCAGCGTCAATTTCTTTTGGGCCGATTATTTTGCGCTACAATAGTTCCGGACAGTCGCGCTTTAGTGACCTACCGTAAGAGTCGGAGAGTTGGCACCGGGTGCGATCGTTTTTTATTTTTTATTTTTTATTTTTTTTCTTAGTATGACACAACGAATCCATCTCTATCATAGAAAAGAGTCAGAGACAGATTAGCAATGAATTCATAGCGTCAGAAAGTACCTGTACAGTGGGGGCTACGGTTTAAGAGAGCTCAGTTTAAGAGAATTGCCGGTTTAAGAGAGGTCAAAATAGCCAGACACACCTGTAGCCCACCAGCTGCCCCCCAACACTGCAGCTACAGTAGTGCCATCACATAATACATAGCTAGCGAGACAAACGGCTCCCACGGATGCCTTGCGCCGCGGGTTCTCGCTGCGTGGCAACGCCGGACCACCAGCGTCGACACGATGACGTCGGCAGCGCAGCTACGGGAGCAGGCGAAGGAGCGCAAGGTGATTCGGGGGTGCATGGGGCTCGCGGAAGGAGGGCAGCCTCACATCCTGGACGCAGCTGAGCTAGGCCTCGAGGCGTGGAAGGAAGTGTCGGCGGAGACAATCAAGAGGTGTGTGCTACAACATCGTCGTGTGGTTACTGCTGTATAGACTAATTCCCCCCTCCCTTAGACACATACCATTTCGACGTATATTATAGGTTGACGAAATATTGTTCACTGATGCCATCATCGTGCACCTTTTGTTTGTATTTGAAGAAGCGTTTTTTTTCTCTCAAGTTGTACAGCTCGTTCTGTTTTATTTTCACCGTACATGTTATTTTCTCCTTCCCGCGTACTTGGCTATTCTTCGTTTACAAGGTGCTGGAGGAAATGTGACATCCTTCCTCCAGCGGTGCACGCGGACCTCGACCAGGATGTGGGAAAGAATATCCCCAACAAGAAGGAGAATCTCGACGAGCTGACGGACTTGGTGCAGCGTCTTTCTCTGGAGGCGAAGAAGACAACTAACTCTCGATGAAGACCTTGGCGAGGCACTTAAGGGTCTGGGGTTAGCACCTGGCGCAACGCCAACCCAGGCTTCCATGGAAGCGGTGCAGACATGGTTGGGTGTAGAGGAGAAAGCGGACGTGGCGGAGGCCATTATTGCAGATCTGAAGGACGATCTTTGTGAGGAGTCGCTTGCCCAACTAAACTTAGACCAACTGAACCTAGACTCGGACGACGACGAGGCCGACTCTTCGGCGGGAGACGAGGGCCAGTGTACGCAGCCCCTGGTCTCTCCTCGTCCGCCACCATACGCTGACGTATCTAGGCAATTCGGGGACCTCGAAGAAATAGCAGAGAGGTGCAGCATGGCCGGGGTAGCGTACCATCTTCGCAAGGCGAAGTTAGCCTGGATGAGCGAGGCTGGGTCAAGGAAAACGAAGCAAACATGCATGGCAGACTTCATGAAACGTTAGTTGCAGAAGAGAGAGGCTGCCAACAGGATGATTTTTTTAAGGGTAGGGTGCACTACTTGTACTGCTGTAGGTGCTTGAGTCACTGGTCTTCAGTTGTTTGTGGGTGTGATGCTCACGTCTCTGTGTTCTGTTGGCAGCTGTCCTATGATATACACTGCTGCTGTACATCTTGGAATTGCATCGGTTCTTTGCTACTGCTGTTTGCTTCGTACACAACAATAAGGAGGGATCACGCTGAGTGAGGGCCCTCTAACGCACGAAAATATTGTGGATCACAAATTAAAAAAACGTTTCATCACTTCGATCAAGTTAGACCCTGTTAAAAGCCATATATTCGGTTTAAGAGAGGTTTTCTCTTGAACCGAAAGTTCTGTTTAACAGAAAACCTCTCTTAAATCGGATTAAGAGAAGGTCGTGTTTAAGAGAGGTCTTCTGGATCACGCACACCCCTCTCTTAAACCGTAGCCCCCACTGTATGTCTACGATTTCCCAGACAGCATATAGGGACATCTCCCCTGCGGGTAACAGGCTCAACAAAACAGTTTGGTAGCTGTCTTGTGTGTCTCATATACGTTATGTTGGGAAGGTGCAGAAGAGAGGTGTTAGGTACTGTTGGGTAGTCGGGCGTTTTGTGTGTGGCACCCTGTTAGTCGTAGGGCATGCAATCTCCCTCAGTTTTCAAACGTATTTTCAGTGTGGTACGCATATGTACGGAGTATGCATATGTGCGGACACATTTCGGAGTATGTGCGGACACACGGGAGTGGTCTCACCATCTTTTATTTTTCTTTATATGACACAACGAATCCATCTCTATCACCTTTTTCTTACCGTTTTGTGTAATTTCGTGTCGTTAGATGTGCAAAGGGCACGGGAGAACATTCTCTCATCATTGCCTCCTGACGTGGTCGCCGATAGAGGCGTGTGGTTGAGGTCTCATCACCGACATGTGGGTGTGTGTTAAATGCAGTGGGTATGGGTACCTAACTCGCCCGTGTGTAGGCAGAAGGTATGGCTACCTCTCCCATTTGTAGGCAGCGTGGACCACAAGTAAAGACAGGGTTGATCATTTGATCATTTCATGCATCCTACATCATTTGTATTTGGCATGGGAGGAATGAGAGGTTGTTCTAGTTTGTAAGCAATTTTGACGGTGTGTGTATGGGCCGGGGGAGTACTCCCTGTGTCCGTGTTTTCCTCGGGTTTTTTATCGCACCCCGGCGCCATCTCTCCGACCGGTGCCATCTCTCCGAACCCGGTGCGGAAATGCAATTAAATCATTTCGTTTAGAATTTTCAAGGCACCCCGGTGCGATCTCTCCGACCGGTGCGATCCCCGATGAAATAAATACACACAGGTGTTGCACCCCCCGGTGCGATCTCTCCGACAGGTGCGATCCCCGATGAAATGCACACAGGTGTTGTATGCACGCACCCCGGTGCCATCTCCCTGACCGTTGCCACAGTATTGATTGGCACCAGTGTAGGTACCCACGCACGCACACGGTCTTCTGCACACACACGCATGTATATGAGCCGGTAAAAAGGCGGCGAAATACACATACATCAAACCCCGAGAAAAGCGGCGAAATAGCGCATCTGAGTTCGTACCAGTACACACGGTATCAATTGGTTCCCGCTTTCGTTTCGGTCTTCTTCTACGGATACCAGTACGTACGCAGAAGTATAATAGCTTCGGGTTGTGTAACGTGGGGTAGGGTGCGGCTTGTACGTTGTGTATTTGGTTGAGTGTACGGTTGGCAATTTCTACAAATACCAAAAAATATATGAAAGCAACTGGCATCCCGCGTGAACCGCGACCATCCAATCGTACGTAAAGGAGTGGCGCTCCGCTGACTCCGTCCCCACGTGTAAAAGGTACACACACGTGCCTCATTCCGGCAGCTGAAAAGGAGTTCAATCTTGGATTTGGGGGTCGGAGAGATCGCACCGGGTGCGATCTCACGGACCCCGGTGCGTGAATCGAAATAATTTTTTTTTTTCTCGTTTTTTTTTTTCGCACCCCGGTGCCATATCTCCGACCGGTGCCATCTCTCCGGCCCGTGCCAACTCTCCGACTCTTACGGTATGCATAGTGTCTTGCAATGGTGGCATTGGTCGGTGCTCGATGCTGCGGCCATCGCCACCCCACGTCCCGCGATGGACGGGCTTCATTTTCGGTGAGGTTTCAAGACAATCACTCTCGTCCATGGCGGGACCCAAGAGTAGCGGTGGCCGCAGCATCGAGCACCTAGCAATGCTATCATTACAAGGCACTACTGCTGTAGGACACTAAAGCGCGACTGCCCGGAACTAGCGCAAAACAATCGGCCCAACCAAACCGGGGCAAGAAGAAACACACACTGGAAGAACGACGGCGGTGGCGGTGGCAACAAGTGGCGCTCGCACCACAACCCGCGGACCCACCCGGACGCTGAATATCTCCATGAACAGTCGGAGACGAAGCCGACAGCACAAGCAAACTTTGCACGCACAGGGAGTGCCATGTCACGACTGAAACTGCCTACCGCAAATTTTGACTGACCCGTGCTACGAAACGTGCCACATCCTACAGTACATCCCGCATGCCACGTGTCACAGCAGTGTCTGAACGGCCCGGTTTACACGAGCAGTTACCAGCTGATGTTTACGCATGTCGTTCGGACGTTGTTGTATCACAGGTGCCACGTTCACATAGTATCTGCGGTTGACCTATGTGCCAATACAGCAAGTAGGTGCGCACCTTCTTACACTGACTTGGGCCACCAAACACACCCATGCACACTCCTTCACCCCCCCCCGTCCCGCCCAACCCCCTGTCTCACAACGCGGACGGAGCTACACTAGATTAAGGCCGATGCGGTAGGGGCTGAAGCTCTGGCTAAGCAAGGGCTCGAGCCGCTGCCTTTCAGCCCGCACCGGCTAGCCACGCGGGCGCTCATGTACGGGACGGCACTCTCCGTGGGCTGTTTCTCGGCCGGCGTCTTGGTCGTGGGTTACTCCATGGGGGTTACAAACGTGAGTGCTCTCTTCTTTGTGAAGCGTCAGGCGTAGCAAGAAATCTTCGTTCGTGGTACACTCGGACATCCACCGCGTACAAGGCAACTCGCTCTTCGGTGTTGCTGGAATCTTGCCCCACCCTTCCCCTCAGAGAAAAGGTGTTGCACCGCATGTTCCTCCTCCGCCCCCTCTCACGCCGCCGTGTTTTGGCCTGGCCTGGCGGCACCCTACACCGGCATCCCGACTCGCAGCTGAGAGAGTTCAACGACAAGATGAAGGTCTGGGCGCCGGAGCAGATGCACCGCCTGGGGTTTCGACATCGTCCAGAATACATCAGAGATCGCGAGGCCATGCGGGGCATGACGTATGACGAGGAGGTGACGGGGGAACTGTGGCGCCTGCGCTTTGAGGTCGCCTTTTGATATCCTCTGTAGCTCGGACAAGTGTAACTTTTCCTGTTTACTGCGTAGTTCCATACCCAACCTACGCGTGTTCTGCTGGCACATAGCATGACCTGTCAGTGTATTTCATGCTGGCAGCGAACCTATATATATACGCGCATGATTTCTCTGCAGGGGATGGGAGATCTGCGCTGTTTCGAGGGAAGTTCGCTGTCGTCGCTGTTGATGTACACCTCGGTCCCGGGTGCATGCAAATTACCTATCGCCTTGGTACTGCTGTAGTGACGGTAGGAAAAGCCGCTGTAGTGACGGAAGGAAGAGCCAGCCCGTTTATTCTCTGATTGTTCTGTAGTCAAACAAGTGACGTTCCCCTCAAATGCAGCGCCCGGCTACAACCTCAATAGATCATCCCGAAGTTTTCCGCAAAAAATCGCGGCAAGGCTCCGTCTGCTGCAGGAGCACCGCGGAATCGAAAGAAAATATGCACACCATGGATACGGTATTGAAAGGCAAGATAAGAGCTGGAGTCGTGGACGCCCGTCCTGACACCTGTCCAATATCGCGGCGGGAAAGATGCTCTCTTCTCTGCTTGATTCTCATTCTTGCTGCCCTATTTGCAACTTCACTCTTCTGTTTCCGCTTCCAAGTGGGAATATGTGGACAGGTTGTTGGAGAAGGAAGAACCCGGGTTTGCTGGCGCGGACAGCGCGGAATGCCCACCGGCGAAGAGCGAAGGCGAGGTTGTGCGGTAGCGACCAACCGCCATGCTAGAGGGAGCGGCGGTGTGAAAGACACGATCACCCACCGGGAGGGTGGTGCTCGAAAGGGTGTACAGCAGTGGGGTGCAGAGAGGTCTTACTGTGTTGTGCTCCATCCGCTGAGTACGGAAGCAACAAGAGGGCTTCCGCTGCGATTCGTCGATTCACGTCATCAACAACGGCAGCAGCCCCCACCCAGTTGGACCAGTCCCTGACACTTGAGACGACGTAAAAAAGATACCTGTAGCATTCGACCCCCAAAAAATGTTTCGGGTAGCAAAGAACCTCCGATGTTTACGGCAGGTTGTGTTGGGTGTGTCTCGCACAAGTATGCACCATTTGCAGGGAACTCGACTGACGGATTGAGTTCAGGTAGCAGATTGAAAGCGGGCACGTATAGTATGTAAAGTTCAGGGTGAGGCAGCGCGGGGTGATGGATAAGTTTTGTAAGCTTTGGTGTTTGGCGTGCCCCGTAAACTAGGTGATGCTGGATAGCAACGCGCGCGCTTATGCGTGCGACAAGAACTTCGAAGGATTTTGACAGCTACATTTTAAATTCCAAACCCTGTGGTGATTTGACCATGAATCCATGAATTCCGGAAGCGGGGAGGGCACCAGAGCGCAACCCTTAAGGGCGCATGGCAAGGAATGCTCATGTGGCTTGCGAAACTGAAGACCCAATTCAAACGCGTTGTAAAAATCACACAGTAGAGCGTAGTGCGATACTTGACGGTCAAAGCAGGCACTATATTCTCGTGCAAACGACGCTAAATTTATCGTGGTATTGGAAGCCGAACGGTCGTCCTTCCGCCACAGGCTACAGCAGAGCTGCGGTAGTGATGGTTCAATCTACGTCCCCGCGTCCGCCTCCTAGACCCACCCTTTCAAGGGTGCGCACCTCTGGTCATCGACTTGCTGAGGATAAAATCTACACCTCGCAATTCGCCACTGAGGGATGACGACTTCGTCCCGAGATCCTCACGGGTATCTCTGAGAGGCGTCCCATCTGTTGCCACCGGAACCTTCCCACTACTATCCCCGCAGCACTCCTCTTCACGAGATAGTACCTCATCCGCTGCCCACGGGAATTCTCCGCCTCGACAAGCAGCACTCCTGAGCTCTTCCGCTGTCGAAACGTCCCCGCCCGCCGCTAAACCCTGGAGCCCAGACCCAGAGTACGCGAGGACCGAGGAGTCTCCGCCGCCGCAGGAGGGGGCACCAGGCGACAGCAAATTCGCCGCTCCCGACGACCCATGATCGTCCTTCGCATCAAGACCGCCGCCGTTGGGATCGCTACCCTCCACCCCCCCCTGAGACAAGAACACGGCCAGCTCGGGTCCTGAAACGACCCGGGAAGCGTTGTTGCTACTAACACCGTCTTCGTTGTGACTTCTTTCTTCGCCGCCGCCGCCGCCGCCGCCGCTAGTCCTCTGCTCCTCGTCGTCGCCTCCGCTCGGTCGCTGCTTCGACTCCTCGCCGGAGCTGGAGCTGCTCTCGCCCCACCCGGAGTCCGTGCTGGCGTCATCTCCTAGCTCGAGAACCTCCTGGATGGTGTGTGGGGGGGAGGACAAGAAGGAGCGCGAGCGTAAAACATTGGTGTGCAGGAGGAGCACGTCGGGTACTGTAGAGCAATCAAGCAGGAACGCAACTTGTGAAACTTGCTGAGCAGTGCTTCTTTCGGTACGCGTCCACCTCCTGAGGACAACCACTTGAGGGCATCTGTCTCCGTAAACACTGTCACGACAACCGAACCCGAAGCCAAACCACAAACCTGCTGCATCAGCTCTAACATTCGCGCGTATTCCTCCTGTCCCGCGCGCCCCCCACCGCCGCCGCCCCCCGCCACCGCCGCCGCTGTTCGCTGAGAGTTGTACGTCGCAAGGCCCGGGTGCACCCCTTCCATGGCACCCGCAGCCTCGCCAACCGCCGCGTGCTCCCAATTCCACAACGTGGACGATGACGACGACTTCGACGACCCTCTGCTGACAACGTTCTCTTCTTCGCCCCCCTTCTCTTCTTCCGCCCCCCCCCGGCCAAACTCAGCGGCGGAACCCCCACCCTCGGAGAAAACTCTTGCCCCGCCTGCTGCCTCTGCCCCTCCTCCTCCTTCTGCCTCCCATACCCTGCCCTCCTTCTCAAAGTCTAGGCCAATATTTCTACGGGCCGCGACTACGGCAACGGCCGCGTCGTCAAACCCGACCACCTCTCCTGCCCCCTTCTCCTCTCCTCCCGCTGCTAGCGCATCGTGGTCCGTCGACCGTCCCTCCCCGTGCCTGCGGCTTGGTCCCGAGGGCACCAGGACAGAGAAACCGTCGCCGTCGTCGTCCTCGTCGTCGTCTTCATCACGACCGACAGACCGCCTCGCCCGTTGGTCCCGCCTACTCTCCGCGATAAAGTCACGAAGGCTCTGTTGCCGCTTCGCGGGTTCCCTGCGTGGAGACGATACCACAGCGCAGCCAGCGCATCGTTGAAGCAAAGGGCGAAGGGGACACAGGGCTACATTGCTGTACCTTGTAGGTCGAACAAGTAGAGCGTTGAACAAACACGCCAGGCAAGCGAGATCCTTCCTAGAGCGGGGTGGATGAGAGGATGGCAAAAACTAAAAACCAATTGCGGGTTGGCCGTGCGGGTTGACCGAGCGGGCCGGGGAAGACAAGAAAAAAAACATCTATTTATCAGGGGAACCGCAGCAGCATGCCCAGCGCCACACGGCCATTCCGAGGGAAAATCCACGCCTTTCGACGCCCTCACGACCAAGAACGACGTCAACTACTCCGACATCACAACAAGCAAACGTTTCTCGGCACAACCTCATCCAGCCAAAACCACCGGAGAGGAAATCGACACAACGACAGCACAACCCAAAAAAACCGAGGGCAAAACTGGGCCATACACTAAAAAAAGAAAAAATAACACCAAAACATTTTCCACCCCCGATGCGCCTTACCTCCTCGCCCCTGCGTTGAGTTCACCCTCCTGGTTGCTGCTGTCGACGTTCTTGAAGTCGCTCCCTGGTCTTCTCCGGCGGCGAGTCGAAGCGTTTACGGACCCCGAACGCGCTCCTCCCTTCGGGCAAGCGACTCTATGTAGGGGTGTGCCTCGACACCGCCCTCCTCGTGGCTCGGACGCCGGGGGTCCCGTGGCGCGGTCAGCAGGCCGCCGCCCCCCGCCCCCAGCCGCCGCCATGTCTCTGGGAGAGCTCCACTCTTGTCGTGGCAGGAGCGGCTCGTCCGGTTCCGGTTCGCCGCGCGGTGCTGCGCCCTGCGGCGACGCTTCCCCGCCCGCCGCGGCCTTGGCCTTCTCGATGCTTGACCTCCGTCTCTTTTCCGCGATCAAAGCCCGCAGCTTGCCTCGCTCGCGGTCGCGGGTGGCGCGCAGAGCCTGCGCGACACGAATACAAAATCGTGTTGGGGGCAACCAGTGTGCTGAAATGTAAACCTAACGGCGATTGTTTGTACAACGGCACCCAATACATACAGGGTGGTACGCAAGCTTTGCGGCCGCTCCGTGGGGAGAAGGCACCATCCTGTGGTGCCCGGCGACGAAAAGAGAACTAACTCGCGTGAGAACATGCCAGGCGCTGGTGCGCTACGCCGTGCCTGGGGGTTGGCGACCAAGAACTCAGTGAAGTGGTGGGGGCACGCAACAATATTTCGAGAGGGGGATGCCGAACGAGCGAGTGCTCGCCGCCGCTGTTACGATACATTCCAACGATTCCCTGGAAATCTTGCACCACCGCGATAAGATCGGCTTGACGGGACGGGACACACCTGCACCCTCTCTTCCGCGGAGGGGGGGTGAGCCTCGAGTCCTCTTCCTCCTTCCTCGCCGTCGCCGTTACCGCTGGGTGCCCTTACCCCGCTTCTCGCCTTTGCCCGTGGCCGGTTGTCCGAATGCCGTCCCAGCTCGGCCGCCAGCGCAGCAGCGTGTCTTGGACCCCGAGTACCGAAGGCAAAAAAAAAACATCCAGCAGGTTTGCAGCGGAGGAGAAAAGAGCAAAGTAAGATGTGGTAAAAAAACGCAAGCGCTACGACCTACAAAAACCGATTGCGGGTCGAGGGAGAACGCCACAAAAAGCAGTCTCTTCGACATCAGGTGGAGGATCTAACAAACACCGTTTGCTTCACTTGATCGTGCTCTTGATACAGCACGACTTGTACAACCAACCATATTTTCCGCAGCGGAGATTGAGTACCTTGGAGGCTTTCTCTCGCTACGGCTAGAGACCGGAGGCTGCCCCGCCGCTCGCCCTCCGCTCCCTCGCTGAGCCGGCGTCATGGCCACCTTCACGCCCCCGGGACCCCCAAGGCCCGAAGGCTTCGCCCTCGCCGCCCCGCTGCCACTGCCGCCGACGCCCTCTACAGGGTTGCCAGCCTCCTCGTCGCCGGCCTCGTCGGACGTAGGGGGACGAAGGCGGTCTCCTTGGTCCACGAGGAGGTCGCCGTCGCTGCGGCAGCGCCTCACTTCGGGAGTCTGGTTGTTCTCCGAAGTTGCGGTGTGCTGATACATGCGTACGTGCACAGACACACGAAGAGACGTGCGGAATTGTTGTTCCCTTCTTGGAGTGTGGAAAATCGCAGGTCCGGTGCGGTGTAAAAAGGAGCACCGGGCACGCGTACACGAAAAACAAACGGCTCTCACCGCGGAATGAACACGAGCGCTCATGTGTGAGACGGTCACTACGTAGTGGGTAAAACGCCGAGGCCCCGACCATACAATACAACACACAGAGCAAAACATTTGCAGTCATGAGCCATGAAACTCGCCATCACGCCCATTTTGCATGTATGGCTGGGCCAAAGAAGACCAATTGCTTGATGCCGTGCTTGCGTGCCACGCCACGGATAAACTGGCACATCGATCGCCGATCCTCCGCCCATAGAATGTGACCACTGCTGTTGTTCGAGCCAGCAATACAGCATTAAAAGAACCAACACTCGGATTGCCACGCAGCTTTACCACGCCGTGTTGGCTGCAAAGGCAGTGCACCTACCGCCGGGATGGCAGCCAGCACCTCCGCTGCCGCTTCCACTGCAGCTGCCGCCGCTTGAAGTCTGGCCGTCTGCTGCGAGAAGGAGGAGTCAGATCGCCGCAACAAGCCCGCAGAGCGCACAGAAGCTTCATCATCATCATCATCGTCATCGGCTTGTTCGTCGTTGTGGATGCCGCGAGGCGCGCGCTGCTGCCTCATAGGGTAGCGGGGCGGCGGCGGTGTCTCGAAATCTCGATGGGATTTTGCTGCTGCGACCGGGTCCGGCCTGCTACTGCCGACGTAGTCCTCCCGGTCGCCGTCTCTCCGTCGCGGCGTGGACGTCGGCGGAGACTTGATCTGCTCCACCTTTTTCGAAGGGTCGCAAGTGGAATGGGAACGCGTGTATTTTCCGGAGGATGGAAGATGATACCCAGTGCCAAAACGGTTCGCGAGAAAGCTCAACATAGAGAAGCATAATACACTGACATCCAACGATGAGAACCTCAACGAACACCTCAAGACGCATGTTTTTGCATGTGCATGTGCTTCTCCAACAACGGCCAAGCTCTTTCAGGTGAAACGGACGAACCCTTTTACCCGCCGCAACCCACCGAAAGCCGAACGGCAAGGACATACACACGCGCCCACACCTGCTTCTTTATCGCGCCCATCTTGGCTTCGAACGTCTGGAACCACCCGTCGTCCACCCCGAGGTTAACCTTGACCCTTACCCCGCCATCTCCGCAACCGCCTTCCGCATCAACAGCCTCCATCGGAACGTCGCTGCCGGGGCCTTGCGCGATGCTCTTTGCCTCCTGCCCCCTGCCGTCCATCGACACAGCCTCGCCTCGACAAACGCCCCCGGCCTTCCGCTCGTTCTCGGGGGCGGGGGCGGCATCGCCGCCAACAGCATCGCTGGGCCCCTTCCGCTCGGCCTGACGGGGAACGGTTTCCGCAACGGTCTCCGGAACGGTCTCCCGCTGGGCCTGTCCCAGCCGACGGCGATATTCTCTGGCGTTCTCGGCTTGGTTAATCTCCCCATCGCTGTCTGCGCCTCCCTTGTCGTCGGCAGGAGCGGTCCCGCGGTTGCCATCGCGGTCGTGGTGACGGTTGGTTGCATGTTTCGACTCCGACGACGGTGTTGGCGCATTTCCCGTTTCGGCCGAGGGCTCTCCTGGTACCGCCGTCCTCTCGCCAGACTCACGGCAAGGCGTGGTGACTTCCTCCCCTGGCCGAGAACGATCGCGACAGCTCCTGGTCGACTTCACCTCCAAGTTGCTCTGCCCGTCTTCCTCGGCGTCTTTGTCCGGGCTCCCGATTCCGAAGACGGCCCTCGCCGCTCGCCGCCGCCGCACCAACTCCAAGGCCGCACTCATCTCCTCGACCCTGTACTTCGCGGCACCCACGACCCTCTCTGACCTCAACCCTCCCCCCACCACCCCCCTCCTCTTCGCTTGCGCTTCCCTGTCCGGCCTCTTCGGTTTCGCGGGGCCTTCTAGGCCGCCCCCGGCCGGCGAAGCACCGCCGCCTCCGCGCATGTTTTGAAGGCGTTGGAACACCCGCTCTTCCCGAGCTCCGGCTACACCTCCGCACGCGCCGCGAACGTCCGGACCCTCTTCTTCGGCGGGCAACATAGCTCTCGCAGACGGCCGGCGGGGTCTCTGAGCCTTGGCGTCGCCGTCGTACTGGGACCCGCGGCGGTGGGGGGGGGGG
>FN649727.1:5624370-5650323 GCA_000310025.1 Ectocarpus siliculosus | reverse complement strand
GGGGGGGAGGGCCGGGAGTTCCCCGCGCTCTTTCGCGGCGGTGCCCTGGAGTGGGGAAGACACGGCCATGGGGGGGGGGGGGGGGGGGGGGGGGGCACGAGCGAAGAGTGGGCGCCATGCCAAACCACAGCAGTGGACGACAGCGAGGGCGGTACGGGCTACTATTTGTGGGATGGAGCTCCGAGAGAGCAAACCTCCCCACAATCTTTCAACCTACACTACACTAGGCTCCCACCTCCTAAGTCCGCCCAAAAAGTGAGCAACTCTCAATGCAACCCTCAGCGGCTCTATATGCATCGTCTCACAGCACGCACTCAGAGCACCCACCACGAATCTCCTTCTTTCTCGCCAAAGCCTCAGCCCTCCTCCTCCGCTCGTCGGCCGCTTCCTCTTCTGCGGACCACCTTTTTCTCCGTTCTTCCGCCAAGCCTGCTGCCGCTTCTCCTTGGGCAACAACCTCGCCGCCACCCCGTCCTCCCTCGAGGCCGATCGGCCGTGCCCGTCGCCCGGCGTCGATGTTCTCGCGACCGCCCCCGGGCGAAGCGCCCGTTGGTCGCGGGCGGCTGATACCGGCACCGTTGAACGGCCACCGAGGGGCGGCGGCGGCGGCGGCGGCCGCACTGGACAGAGAGTTCGGCGCGGCGGATGCGGCCCCAGCGGCAGCGGAGGAGGAGGAGGAGGAGGCGGTTGGCTGATGGCCTGGAGATACACCATTGCTGAACTCTTCTTTGATCTACGTGAAGATCGTGCCATGGGGTTCATCGACGAGAGACGCGCGGGCGTAGACAAGATCGGGGTCGGGGTCGGGCAACGCGAGCGAGCACGCGGGGTTGGGACCGGGAGGAGACCGAAGAAGTTGTGGCGGGAGACTAGAGGGCATCAGAGGGTGAGGGGAACAGCGTGGCGCAACGCCGCTGCAGTACCGGTCCACGACTCGACATCACCATCCACACTTTATGACTGCGCCAACGTCAATCACCTGCGCCTTGCTGAGGAAGCGTCCGATCTTATCCTTCATCAGAGGTCGCCGCAGCACCGCACCGGTGCTAGGCCGCGCGTGGGGATCCTTCTTCAGAAGCTGCGCCACAAGGCTGCGCACGCCGGAGCTATACCTGTGTGTGCGCGGCCACGGCAACTCGTGTGAAAACCAGACATCCGACACACCCTTCCGAGACTTGAGGTGCGCACAGAGACATGGTTTTTCGTACGATGTCGTGATGCCGCCGACAGCAGTCAACCAAGGAGGGGAAGACGCACGCTTTTTCGCGTATTGTCTGTCAGAGCTCGACAAAAAGGCCCAGCAGAAGTTCATCTACCTCGAGACTGCTGTGTTTTTGCTCTGAGCTCGGTTGTCGCATGCTGGAGCCTGGTTCTGCGACAAAGTGCCGTCATATGGCCCGCTTGAGAAAACGGCGAGCACAGGCTACATGTGCACGCTACGGCAAAGATGCTTCCCACAACGGGTTCGAGCACCTCGACATCTGGTGCATACATGCACACACACACACATACACACGCACCACGCACACACCAGGGGGTATCCGTCAAAGGGGACGCGTAAGGCGTCAACCCACCTTGCAGATATCGGCCGCGGATCCTGCGAGCAAATCTTCATCACCAGCAGCCGCATGTTGTTGCCTTCAAACGCATGACGTAGGCAGGTCATCTCATACAGGACGCAACTTGATATTTCAGCGATATTTCAGGTACCAAAACCCACAAGAGGAAAGAAGGAGCAGGGACAGGGTTGGGGCGAGCGCGCGGGGCGGGGGTAACAAGAGTGAGGAGGTTGTGCGGCAGCAAAGAGTACGGAAAGGAAGTGGATCGTAAAGACGCATCCATGGAACGCCTTTTTGTCCGTAACAGCAATAGACCCCGGGCCTTCATTTGAACCTAGCCCGATCCACCCTTTCCGTACTCCTCCGCCCGTACTCGTAGACAACGCGCCCGACTACTGTAGATTATACTATTGACCCCGACCAGCGAACCGTCTACTACGCTGTAGCTTCCGGTGTCCCTGCAGCCTCTAAGCAGTCCACGCATATCATGCAGATTTACCGCAACAGCGGGCTAGGTGCGATATCTTCGACGGTGTGCGACTGCTTCGAAAGAGCAATGGACCTGGCGAACACCAGCGACCCACAGCCTTGGCTATGCAACCACTTGGGCGCCCTCGACGGACCAACTTTCGATCGAGAGGGTTGGGTTGTTCGAGCCGAACCACCAAGAATCTGGAGGTAGCAGACCCACGGCGTGCACGCCTCCTCCCTCACCCTAAGCTCCACATGTCGGACTTGTGGTTGTACCGCTTCTCCTGGCATATCTCGGGTGACATGTAGTAGGGAGTTCCAATAGCTGTCCTCGCCAGGTCAAAGGTGCTCCCAAGGACCTTTTTTAATCGTTTAACGGGGTTTCGACGGGCAAGCACAAACTGGTGCTTAGAAGGCAAGGTACGACCGCAAGAGCGACATAAAACGGGAGATATATACTTCTATACACATAGAGTGCCAGCCGACACTGAAAACTGTTTTGGTTGCCAAGCAGAATGGTCCAACAGTATCCCAGTTTGCAAGTTTGCTGCTCGGGGCTTTGCCTATTGTTGTGAAGGCAGTGTGGGGCACCAGTCATCGAAACTGCCGCGTTCGTTTCGCATCGTCACGTCGAGCTGACCTATGACGTCTGACAATACGCAGATCGGGATGCTGTCTGCAACTGCCGCTGATGCATTCCGTCACACTCGAAAGTGCTAATCGCCTATGTATCCGAACGCGCTCCTCCCCCTCTACCTTAGCGATGCCAAAGTCCCCGAGCTTGACCACCCTCGAACGCGTCAGAAAGATGTTCTGCGTCTTGAGGTCCCTGTGCAAAATCTTTCGGTCGTGGATGTGCTTGAGAGCGAGCGTCGTCTGCACGAACCAGTCGAGGACAATTTCCTCGTCGATCAGGCGGCCGTTCCTCCTGCTGAGGCAGGAGCTGAGGTCCCCGCCGTCGGCGTAGTCCATGACAATGCATAGCACGTCTCGAGAGGCTCCGTGGAAGAAGCTCTCCCAGAAGCCCACGATGTTGGGATGCTTGAGCTTGGCCAGCAAGGTAGCTTCTTTGCTCGCCTTTTTGTCGTGCGCGGTCGGCGTGGGGGTACATAGGCGTGGGTGCAGGTTGTGACTCGGTTTTCGGATGAGCGGGAATGGTTGAGCGGAAGACCCGTACAAAGACGTGGCAAACAACGCTCTAAATAGCGTTTCCCTCAAGAAACGGCCGAGCTTGTATGTACACGACAGACAGATCCACTAAACCCGCGCCTGTTCGACTTTCAACACCGGGACAATCGGTCATTGGGCGTCTAGTCCAAAACACATCTTCAGGTATCGTGCACGAGGTGTTCACGAGTATACCTGGTGGAATATAGTATTAGTGGAGTTATGGATAGGCGGCATCACAACAACAGCAGTCCACACGGTGGTTTGTTGGTAACGTGCGTGGAACGAAATTACGACCTTAGGGCGAAGACTTGAATACCACTTGGATGTTTCTTTCGTGCCAACTCACTTCTCGACGAGCCTTTGCAGGGAGCTTCGAAGTGTCCACCTGCTTGACAATACACGCCTGTGTCGATGGCATGGCAGGCACGTTTGGGGTGGCGCGAGAGAGTTGGGTCGGTTGCGAATTCGCGACAACAGCGACAGAGTGCCGTAGGAAGGATAACCAGGGCAGGAGAGAACCGATCTATCGCAAACACTGCCGCTGTTGCTCGTTCTTGAGCTGAACTCTCCAGCACAATCTCGAACGCAGGAAGACTCCAAGCGCGTTGACCAGATTCGTAGGCGGTCGGTGTGCAAGCCGATCTGCCGATGCACGCACGACAGCATCTCCGGATCCCGACACAACCGAACGGCTACTACTGCATGTGTATATACAACAGGCAGGTTTTTTCAGTATGTCGCGCTGGGTCTGGCGCCTACAGTAGTTCAAGCATGTGCAGTTCATCCAGTAGTTCTCAAACCTGCGCTACGCGGTACGTCGTCGAGAAGAAGGTGCGTGTGATCCCCGCAGCAGAAGTAAATGTGCGACATGCATAGAGTATGGTAGATGACATGAAGACTGCATCTACCTCTCAAATCGTGCATTCAAAAAAAGAAAAAAAGAGGTGGAGATGGCAGAGAAGTTCGAGATGTTGCATCGCATCTTACCTTGCCATCTGCAATCCTAGCGCAGAGGATGGCCTGACCAAAGCTCCCCTTGCCCACCACCTTGTCCACGCGATAGCGATCCATGCTTGGAGGTCAGCACCGATCCTCACGTGGCCTGCATCACTCAGCAGACAGCCAGCGTTCCCAGAATGTCTGCGGGTTCTCGTCGAAATGTCTATAACGGCCGCCACGAAAATCCAGTCCACTCCTTCTCCAACAGGGCTCTCCTTGGTGCCCGCGGAGTGTTCAACCTATCTCAGGAGAAGGTTGACCGACACCTCCTTGTCTTTTCGTCTGAATCTCTCCTGTATTGCAAGCGCTGTCGACCGTACAGCGGGCAGCGCTACGCTACGGGTGGTTACGTTGAATTCGCCAAAACACAGCTGTGGGCTGACAGAATAGCGGCGCAACCTTGGGGGCTCCGCGTTAGATTTTTTTCGGTGGCGGGGTATCTCAGTGGGGCACTGGCGGGGAGGTGGGGTATCCACTCTTGCTTCACTCCCGCTCCGCATGAGTTGCACTGCGTGTGCTGTGTCTCGCAGCAGAACGACACATCCATCGCAGCATAATAAGGACAGTTAAACGATATATTGGGACCATGGCGCTACCTTCCCCAAAAGTCACGAAGCTTCCAGTGCTGCAACAGGTGAAATCAACAGCTCTCTCAGATAGGTAGCACACGATCATGTTTGAAGTTGATGTTGGACGCTCACCACGCCATATGATCTGTGTGCCCCATGTTGCGTCGCCCGTGCCACCTCGCTGTGTACCCCACCCCTACGTAGAAAACGGCTGTAGAGGGCAGCAAGATAGCGAGCACCGAACCGCACGGCTGTTGACGTTACTACACATGCACCTGCGTGGTTGCTAAAAACTTGGTGCAGAGTTGGATCGGTGAGTTCAGTTCCGCCGCGCCGTGTTCAGCCGTGTTCAACCCATCCCCATCGTCCCACGTCGACACCCCATCGACACTTTTGACTCACGCTTGCTTGTGGAACGATTGAGGGTACAAGCAATTAACCGGACTACGCGTGCACCGTTCACTCTTGTTGCGACATTTTGTTTTTGTACAGCATTTGACTTTTTTTCTTTCGTGAACAATCTTGATTGTGCGTCTCCGTCGCACGCAGGACGCGTGGGTCGAACGACTGCGAGCCGCGCTGCCTCCAACGTCTAGCTGGCGATCGTTCTACAGCTCGTTGGCTGGCGGCATCGTCACAGACAGCGCCTTGATGCTACTCCCGATCGACGACCACATGGTCCACAGAGGTCACGCAGGTGTGAAGTACACCTGTGTCGTCTTATCATGCGAAGCTTGCCGGTACACTGCACATGCGAGACGAACAACAAGTGCGATCGATCGACGTCTTGTTGAGGTGCCGATGCGTCTCTGAGCCCGAGGCCGAAAGTCTTGGGCCAAAGTTCCACAATGGGTGCCTTCGGGAGGTCGCGTTCTACACTGCATACACGGAAGTGCATCCAAGACGGCTTGTGTCGATTCATCCCTTTGGGCGCGTGCAGCCCTCGTGACCAAAGTTGAAAAGACTACCCACTTCCCGCCACCACGCCTTCGCTCTCCGGCCTCTTGCTTCCTTGTTTGCGTGCACCTGCTACTGGTACGCACCGAAATATTTTCAATCGGGTCAAAAATCGAACCAAACTAAAAGTTTTTGATACGTGCAACGTGCACAACGGCCGCGCCTACGGTCTTCACTTCCACCTGGATCGGCTCTTGAAGAGTGCAGCCACCGCTCGCATCGAGCACAGCTACACGAAGGAAGCCTTGCGAGACATCATTCTCGCTACTATCGCCGCCGGCGGGCGGTCCAAGAACGGAATGGACGCTTTCGCGAAGTTCTGGCTCAGCGCTGGGAGGTACGCGAGTGTATGCCCAGTTCTTGTCTGAAACATCTTGTTTCAGGAGATGGCTAACGCGCGGTTGGAGAGTAGTTTAGTCGTTTTCGACCAATGGGCACCTTGTTGCTCCGACAGACGTCACTCCCACACCCGCTGGTATTCGTCAACCAGATTTTCCTGGAATACGGACGGGTTCGTTTGCCTGTTTTCGGACGCCGCTCCATCACTCCCCGTATGTATTCCGCAGCTACGTTATAGCGTTGATGATGAAGGTACATGTATGTAGTGCGCTCCGCACACCCGTTAGCGCCGGTGTTGCGCTTGTGAAAAGCTGTGCCTTTGACAACAAGGCACAACAAGGCGGCAGCTTCTTTTCCTTGTTGTTTCCACCCTACTCCACCGTTCTCATCTCGCTTGCCCCCCCCCCTTCACCTCTGCAACGCTCGTCCTCCTGCCAGAGGTGACTTCATGGTTTCCCCGCGAGGCTGTGGAGATGCGATCTTTTATGTCGTGGTGACTGACTTCCCCGGACATCCGTCGGAAGGGATCGAGGAGTGGGTCGTGAAAGTCCCCATGAAGACCGGACTCATGGCCTCTTGCAAAACGAATAACTACCTTTTGAACGCGCTCACGGCGATGGAATCGCAGGTACGTCCCCCCCCCCGTCACGACCGCACCCTGCCATATAACTCCTGCTTCTCGCAGATACAAGTTTCCACGGCAATGCGCCTCGAGCCGTGTGCTAGAAATCGTCCACGAACGGACAACGGTAGTTGTGTCACGTACGGACATGCTACGGATACAAACTAGCGCCGCCGCCGTACGGATGTGTGCTGTCGTTTTTTCGGTCTGTCTGTTCGCCGAGATCAGGACAAGGGCGGCATGGAAGGCATCTGGGTCAACGATGCTGGAAATGTAGCGGAGACCTGCATGGGGAATGTTGCGATAGTGGACCAGGGCGGCGTACTCAGAAGCCCTCACTACGACGGCTCGATCCTGGCCGGCACTACGTTGCTGCGTGTTTTCGCTTTCGCGCCCCAGCTCATACAGGTGGAGACAGGCAGAGTGGCGAAACCCGTGATATTTTCGGCGTGGGCATCTCAATGGTCGTTGTGCTCGCGGATCTTCAAAAAAATATGTCGATTGTATCGATCCGCTCCGAATTCGCCGCCGTGGGTGCCCCTGTTTCCTCACTTCCTCTTCCCCCACCCAGTCTGTGCTGCGTTCCCCTCTTTCCAACGCATCGCCTCACTCACTTTGGACAGCCTAGGCATCGGAAGCGTTTTCATGATTCGTGTCTGATCACTCTGCAGGACGGACTGCTGACTTCCTTCAAGTTCGACTTCGTTCGCGCTAGCGAGCTCGAAGAAGCCAAAGAAATACTTCTTTGTGGTGGCGGCGGGGTAACCTCCGTGGTGTCGATCAACGGGATCACGGTCGGCCGGGTAAAGAAGGAAACGATCGGGGACGGAACCTCCGCAGAAACCGGCAAGGCTGAAGCTGCAAAACCGGGACCGGTGTTCTGGGCTTTGCGGGAGCTGCTTGCCGCAGGTACTCATACCAGGGCGTGCATGTGTGCTAACGTTGTTGGTGGAGATACAACTGTAGCAGTATGACGAAAAGTGTCGCGGGTTCCCGTTGCCATAGGTCTGGAAAAGTATGCTGAGAAACGGGAGGGAGCGGCAGAGAATGCGTACGAGGTAGAGAGGACGCACGAGAGACTATTTACCCCCGCTGCAAGAGAGACTGCCCTATCCGCAAGAGAGGAAGAACTTGAAGCACGGCAGTGTTTATCATTCGGCCTTTAACCTGTTCGTCGTCCTCTTCTCTGTGTGCCTGTCTCTCTCTCTCCCCCTCCTTCTCTCTCCCCTCCTTTCCCTTCTCTCTTTTCTCTTTCTTTCCACACGCGCGATTTCCTTGTTGCCTTCGCTTCATTGCAATGGCTTCAGACATGGAGGGTGCTGAGTTCACCGACGCCGTCCCGTACGAGCTTTACGAGGACTAAACAAATCGAGAACGATTCGTCATTGGGGTGGTGTGGAGCGAGAGGAAAACATGTCCTTGCGTTCGAGTTCTCCACAGCAACACTACTGTGGCATGATGTACAAAGTGCTTTACTTTTCGTTGTCCACGCTTGTTTGAAATAATTTAGATAGCGCGCAGGAGCCGGCTTACACCTCTGTGTTCGCGATTTGCATGTTCTGCTGGGAGTGAAAGGTTCCCGAAAATTGTGTTTGATATGTTGTGTGGTCTGCTGGGAGTGAAAGGTCCCTCAAAATTGTGTTTGATTCGATCCTTCAGGTTGAGACATTCCCTAGTCTGCTATATTCTGCACGTTGCGCGCCCGTTTTTTCCCTGATGTTGCGTGGAATGTAAGTTAACCCTAATTGTGAATGGTGGCTAGCAAAACTTCGGGACGCCGGGATAGTATACGCTAGGCGAGGGTAAACAACCCTTGAAATTGCACAGGGGTATCGCATGAGTTCACCAAGGCGGCGTGGACTGACTGCACGGCAGTCTCTGGACTTTGAGAGTGTCCACAGGGAAGTACCCCCATGTTCTGCTCGGGAATCGTAGAAATACTGGTTGGATTCGCTACTAATAATCTGTTCCGAACTCTTTGCCGTGGAAGAGATGGATTTGTCATGTTTTATTGTAAGTACTACAAATAGAAGTAGGAGGAAATGGAGGAAGAGAGACGAATGGAAACATAAACGAAGAAGGAAGAGGTGGCCTGGAGAGCAAAGGTTTCGACCCAGCTGATCTTCCACACAAGCACAGGAGGAATAGGATACCCAAAATTAAGGTTGAAATATTTTTGGCGAAGGGAATGGTAAAGGCAGGGAGGACGATGGAAGCAGCAACAAAATGCGAAGGGGGCCGAAACAAACACGACTAGCGCATAGAAGTCTTGGTAGACACGTACATTTCTCTGCTACCGTTGTCTTTGGCCCAGATCAGGGCCTTCAGAAGAAGCGCTTCTGTTTTCAGCCGCACTGAAGACTGGCGCATTTATCATTGGTCGGCCGTTCAGCGCGGTCGACGCGAATGATAATAGACACACACAAATCCGTCGGTTGGTGGAACGAATCCGACATATTGAAGAAAGTAGTGCCACGTTGTTGTTGGTACCCTCATAGTTTCAGAGGATAAAAGGGCGCGTGATCCGTCGTAAAAGTTTCAATAGGGTGTGGTATCATAGAACAATGTGGAAACCAGGATATAAGTATCTTCCTAGGGGTAATGATGCACATGCGACCAGCAAAGATCGTCGGACTACATGAACAACGTTCTACCGTCTGAA
Source organism: Ectocarpus siliculosus (assembly GCA_000310025.1). NCBI lineage: Eukaryota > Phaeophyceae > Ectocarpales > Ectocarpaceae > Ectocarpus > Ectocarpus siliculosus. The sequence continues at coordinate 5,640,975 of FN649727.1, read as the reverse complement.
GACGTTTGCCAGGAAAGATTCACAGAATACCGTGACTATTCATGTGACTCTCGGAGATGAGGAGATGGAGGCGAAAGCGCCCTACGTTCCTCACTCTCACACCTTCCACGTTTCTTGAACTAGCTAAGCCGAGACTCTCGGCTACGCTTGGCACTTCCTCGCCACATTGCAAGAAAAGCGATTTTACCTCCGTTGGTGAACGGTTATTCACCACTCCAGGGACCCTTTCTCGTAACAGAAAGAGGGTATTCTCAACAAGATGTGGATCGGTTTCTTTGAAGAATGTACAATGTCCTGGCGACGGCATCTGGCCTTTGCTTTGTCGGTTTGTCCAGGGCGGCATTAAAGATGTATATATGCTTGTGAAAAAACTTCCAGTGGTGGCCTCGTTAGTTGTTGAGACATTGGAAAGAATTGCCTGTAGACTATGCCAACAGCCCGAGACTCTCTTGTGGAGTCCCGCTGCTCACACAGAGGTCCGACATGGAGATCCCAGAAAGAACAAAAAAAACGCGGCGGAATCGCCGACGATTCGACGTTACGTCAATGTCAATTGTCAACGACATTAGTTACATTACACCTGATCACCTGATCCCTCCCTCTTTCTCCCCCGTCCACACGTTGTCGCTTTGCTCGAACACTAAACTACTGGTGGTGGACAATCTAAGGTATTTCTTGGTTTTGTTGCTCATGTTTCCCTATTGCACTCATGGTCTACTGATATGCATACGAGAAGGTATCTCATTTTTGTAACCGGTCAACATACATGTGGGTCTGTGGTTTTGAGAGGATCGCTGGCTCCCCGATGCACGATCTATTATAAACCCCATCAAGGTCGTTCGTGCGATGACCGTGGACGGCTTTGAGATGAACGTGCGGGCTCGAGGAACACGTGCAGGCGTTGATGACGCTCATGAGGAACGGTGGAAGGAGCTCGCAGATCTCACTGACGGCCGTCGTGAAAAATGGATGACGGATCGAGCGAAGCACGCGCTTGGCACGCCAAAGTGAGATTAAACAACGTACAGCAGCCGCCTTGAGTGCATGGTTTGAAGATCAAACCATGCGTGTATCCAGTGAGGGCACTAAGTCTATCCGCATCGTGATTGCTTGACGTGAAATCATGCCTGCGGTGCAAGTATGTATTCGGCATTCCTGTGGGCAATCTTGTCTACAGTACGCATGTGTGTACTTCAATAAAAGTCTGTAATAACCAATCAATATCCCTGCATATCTACATGTAAGCATACCTACAGTTTTGTCTCCCAAAGCTTCTCTGCCTCCTCTCATAGACGTTGTTGTGCACATTAAGACAAGAGGTGCTGATAAAATGCGTTTTTGCTCGTGCGGCGGTCCTTGCTAGGCTTGCTTCGATATTCCTACAAGAGGAAAAGGGGCGTATACATCGTCTCCGCCAGATCAAGTCGGTGTTGGCGTCGGGAAAGCTTATGGGCAACGTCGGTGGCAGCACATCTTCCTCATCAATAACACAACCCGACAGGCGGGGAAAACGCCGCCCTCTTCCGAATGTATCGGAGCACCACAGCCATCACACGCACCATACGGCTCATCGTCGATTCCAGCACGCAGACGTCAAACCAAACTACCCTGCCAATCCTTTTGGGAACGTTGGCAGCGACATCCAGCAGTTTCCTACGCCGATGGGGAGGAGGTCTTCGCTCGAGGAAGCCCTGAGGGGCGGTAGAAATGAGGTGAACGCGCACGCCCAACACCGCAACAGTATGGACCGTTCCGAAATGGCAAGGGGCGATGACAGGCGAGCGATAGCAGATCAAGTATCAGCACTAGGGGGAAGCACACAAAGTTTGTATCCATATGGATCTCGCAGCGATCTCGTTCGAACAAATAATACAGCTCCGGATACGACAGGAGACGAGAATCACGTCTTGCATTCACAACACAAAGAGGGTCTCATCAGCAGCAGCAACCAGGCGGACGAAAAGGGTCAACTAATGCTGCAAGGATTATCGTCTCACAATACAAACAGGGTGGTCGCAGAGGAAAACCACGCGATCAGCTCGGGCCAATCAGCAATCGACCTATTTGATCAGTGTGGCATTGTCCCCATGGCAGCTGTGGAGAAAGAAGGCCTCGTGGGAACGACTAACACCTATAACTCAAGCCGAGAATCTGGAAAACATGACTCTACAGGCAGAAATAATCTCGGAACGAGCACAACCGATGGTTCTTCTCCGAGAGATCCAATCACAGCGGCGACGGTAGCTTCTCCTAGACCCCCCTTAGTTCCTGGTGGCACATCATCGACTAATGACTTTCGAGGGGCAAGAAATCATCCCAGGGACGCAGGTCGTGGTTCGGCAATGCGAACTCAAGCCACCGCCACGCATGGTGTTCGACCACGGCCCCTCATTACCAACGGCGGTGCCTCCACTTCTTCCCGAGCCAAGCTTGCGAGACATCAGGCGCCGTCGTTATCATCAGGAACGGAGGCAGTAGCGGGGACTTCAAGACCTCATGGAAAATTGCGCCGAGGGGTACCAAAGGATGCCAGCACGACCGACTCTTCATCCAGACGTGCTCGCATGGTGCCGCGATTGAACGGTGAGAACCGTTCTTCAGCTGAGACGACTACGTCAATCCCTAAACCCGACCGCAGGACAAGACGTCGTTGGAACGTCGATGCAGCAAGCCCCACCGGTGCTTCTTCCAATCCGCCAGCACCGCCTGAAGTAGCAGCAGTAGCAGAAGCAGCAGCAGCAGGTATCGATGCTGTGAAGTCAGAATCGGCATCAGCCTCAGCATCCGAGCAAAGAATCGCAAGCGCAAAGGAAAGGCTTCACAAGAACAAAGACCTTGAAGCTCTCAAGTCAGAGCATGTTGAAGCTCTGTCGATCCTGCAGGATATCAGCTGCCCTTCAACCGCAGCAGTGGCGTCAGAAGCAATACGTGGTGAATCTGCGGAGGAGGACGGCGGCGGCGGCGGCGGCAACACTAAGGCATCCGAGAGCACCGTCGAGGCAACGATAAGATGCCTTCTGTACGAGAGAAAGAACAGCCCAACGACCACGACCGGTGGGAGCCGCGGACGGGGAGTTGCACCAGAAGGCGTGCCTACGGGCGTAGAAGTTGACAAGCTTTCGGCCGACTTGCCGCGAATTGGGTCTCAGGAGCAGGCTGCTTTGCGAGCGATGTACCGCAAATGGTGGATGAAAGTCGCGAATGGTGGGAGTCTCCCGTCGTTGGGCACACCCGCCGGGCTTCTAGATGAAGCTAACAACGTCATCGAAGGGGACAATGCTAGCTTGGCCGACAACAACCTTACGGGTGAGCGAGGCGACGCTCAAGTGGTTGGTCAACGGAGCGTTATGGCGGGGACCACCGACGTTGGGCAGGAAGAAGGTCAGGCTGGAAGAGCTGCCGGCGACGTGCGAAATGTCGAGGTGGTCAATGGTGCAGAGGGACCTGAAAGCGTCGCACGAACAGAGCCCGAGAAGAAGCTGTCGGAGAGCGAGGAGCCTGGTTTGGTAAGGCCAGGCACACCTCGAGGGGCCGAGGCGTCCGCGTTGGAGAAGAGTGACGGCGGTAGCAAGAAGACATCTCTGACCGAATTGGAGGGAACCCGAGCTAGAGATGGCATCATCACAAATCATTGCAAGGAGCCAGCGACGTCTGTCGGTGCCGAAGTCGGGACGGCAGGCGCGCCAAAAGCAGGGGCAGACACGGCGGGAGAACCCGAAACAACATCCTCAAAAGAAGAAGCAGCATACACCGAAGGGAGTACCCTGCTGCACACCAGCGCAGGGGTGCCGCCTACAAAAGATGGGGCTGTGGGGGGGACAGGACCGGCGTCGTCATCACCGGGGGAGCAGCAAGCTGCCGTGTCGGACGTTGACTCGGTCTCGGAAGATGACGGTCTGGAGAAGGAGCAGGAGGAGGGGCACCATGGCCGCATTTACCTCGCGGACGGGAGGTTTGTTTCCACGTGGCGCAACAGCGCCGAGGGGATCGACGATTCGGTCAAACACCTGAAAGACCTTGGTGTCGTGGACGGGGGTGACAACCGCACGGGTAGTAGTAGTGAAGTTGTTGTGGACGAGTCTGCTGCGAAAGGACTCGATGATGTCTCCATGCGGTATGCAGACGAGGATTTTGAGCCTGAAGATTGATGGCAGCAGTCGAGAATGTTTTGCCATTGTGTGATGAGGGGTTTGAGTTATCTACGTAGATTGCAAACATCAGGCGATGATCCGTTGTTTTGTGATCACTCGCTCTTGTGAGCGCCAGCATCTATGCGCCGGTTCGTCAGAAGTTGGCTTCAAGAAACGTCGGCGTTGAACTTCTATTTGGATTATTATGATGTTTCAACCATCAGAGGGTCCCCTCCGTCTCGGAACTGGCGCGGTTCGCGCAACAGGTTGCACACTGCCTTCTGTGTTGCCCGTGGACTTTACTCTTGCGTGTGAGCTTTGATGCTGAGCACCGCAGCTAAGCCCACACAAGCTTCAAATGACCAAATGGCAGCTGGCCTGCACGATTCAAAATGGCAGCTCGTAAATGTGCGTGTGTTCACGTCTGTATCCCGGGCGCAGCGAGTGCAAATACACTACCACTGTCGAAGTCCCGAAACCAAGCAAAGAGGCGTATATTTCCCGCATTCCTCGGGCTTCGAGACAACACCAACGGGAATCGACCACTCCAAGCGAGACACACTCGAACAGGTTGCTGACTCTACCGTATGGCCAACCACAACGGAGTGCCGTATCTATTCTAGCATCTTGCGTGTAAAAAGTTGTCATGTTGACGACGACGCAACGCCATCATCATCGTAAACCTCTCTCTCGACCGCGGTGGGTGGGGATTTGTAGCCAGAATCGCCAACGTGAGCTCAGGTCACACAGGCACAACCTCGTCGGCTTTTGTCTGCACAACAACCCCACCGGTATCGGACCGGAAAATCCTCAATCTGGCGTCGTTGTACACCACGAACGTTGTTCCTTTCCCCTGAGGACGATTTAGCACACGGAATCGGCGGGCGGCAGGCACAACCGTGGGTTTGTGACGGAAAGTACAGCAGGTGCGTTTGGCTGAGGCTCCGAACTCCAAATACGTCGTCATTCGTGATGAAAAGCGATACCATCGGGCAGGACAAACAATCCCTTCCCCCACTACAACGGGGGTCGCCGGCGTAACAATAAATTCCGGAGAAGACCCCTCAGTTGTGTTTCCAGATCGTTGTAGAAGTCCCCGCGCACAGGGCATTTGTTCCACGAAACCCCAAAGGGGACGCTATTGGAGTGTCTCGGTACATCAATCAGGTGACTCTGCCTCTGCTGGTTACGACGTTTGTCATTTCGTCGTGAGTGCGAAAATTAGATACCGTGAGGTTGCGAGTCGGCGCACAGGGGTGCGAACGATTTTCAAAGCGTGATTTCTCCACAACCAGGAGGTTACCGCTGTCGAAAGGGGCGCTTTTGGAAATACCTCATCGAGAGCTTTCCTGAGATCTATCAGTTGGCGCTCGCACCCTCCTGGTTGTGGAGCAATTACGCTTTGAAAATCGATCGCACCCCTGTGCGCTGACTCGCAACCTTACGGTAGTTTGCACTTCGCTCTTTTCCCAGTGCTTCACTGCAGTGCGACATACAAGCTACGGTGGAGCCGATGCAAGTATTACAGGCCAACGAATCATTCACCGAGCGAATATCAGCTCCGAGGCATCGGCAAACGACGCCCGAAGGAGCAAGCAAGGAGAGCGATGGGCGACTGCATCTTGCTACACGCGCCTCCCACCTTGATGAAGTCTAGCGGTATCTTCCCGCCCAGCGCGTGAAGCCATGCTCGGGAGACCTCCACGTTGACCTAGCAAAAGCGATCGGGGAGCTTTTGTCAGTGGGCAAGCGACATGAAAGTACGATGACGCGAGGCGATCAGTCGGCGGACGCTTGACGCGGAGCAGGGAGGACCCAGCAGAGCGTCTCATAGCCAGAAGGGGCACACAGGAACCTGGCGCCGACAATTGGGCCGCTCGAAGACTAAAGACTATATAGTCCAATCTATCCGCCTGTAGCATTTCTTGGGACTGCGTGAGAACGCGAAAGCTCGAGAAACGTGTAAAGGCATGCATGTGCAAGCAAAAGCGGATCTTGCTCGCGTAGGGTGGAAACTTAGGATTACAACAGCAGGCAATGCGCGATCCGTCTCCAAGTGCGTTGAGGCACCCTCGAGCGGCCCTTTATGGCACTCCCGCGCCTGCGGGCAAAATATAGAGAAAAATTCTTGATGTAGGCGATAAAGTTTACGAGACATTCACAGGAGTAACCACCAGTTATTCCAGGGTTGCTCTTTCGTGCACGCTCGTAAAAAAAGTCCTATTCCCGTGAGCGTTAGAGCCGCACACACCCTACTGGGGCCGAACGCCACACCGAAGAAGGCCAAACCACCCGATTCTCCTACAAAACCGAGAAAAATAATCACCTCGTACGGTAGGTCCGTATCCGTAGATGCCGGGGACCCCTGTCCGTCTACAGTCACGTACAGCTTGTCGCCCAGAGCTTGTGCAATGTTGGTCACCGATCCATCCTGTCCCCCGGTTCCCGGTGACGCGGTCGAGAGGGGAAACAGCATGGGACCCGGTCGTGGAAACAACGAGGGTGCTTATTTTGTCTGTGTTGATGTGCTCGCCGTGAAAAGCAGCTAAGCAGCATAGTCTGCGGCACCTACTCCTTTCGTGCCTTTTGCCCCCTCACTAAGGAAAGACGAAGACTACTGCCCCCCCCTTTTGTTGGGCATGCGTGTGAAAGGGCAACTAACCGCGCGCTAGTGCCAGTTTGCGCTAAATATGCAGCTACACACGACAACCGAAAAAATCGAGAAAAAGACGAGAACAAAAGACAAAAGACAAGGTCGTGGCTAGTGTACGTGTACTTGTATTAGCTGGTTTTATCTTCTCTTCGCGCGATCATTCTTCGTGTGATGATCTTGCCACACGAGCTCTGTGCGTTCTGCTGACGGCACCTTCACCTCTTTGTACCACTGATACGCGCGGTTATCGGCCACGCTTTTGAGAGGATCGAAGTACCGCTGCCAAGCCGTGTTGGTTTTCCACAGCACCCGCCACGGCCCATCGTACAAGTAGTCCTTGTTGAACGAAACTCCTGGGGCCGCCTGTGCGACAGAAGTTATTCTAGTTTAGGGGTTGCTGTCGCAACGCGTTGCAAACACGGCCCATTGACAGGCGTACAATGCACCTACTGGCGAACACTTATCACTAAACAACGCTTTGAACTACACGGGGGGAATGCTGGTGATGACTGTAACAATCGAGGGAAGACCCACACCACGCTCCCAACGCATCATCAGCTTAAAGCTACACGCCAATGGTTTGCGGATCACGATAAGTTCATGCACATTCTACGACCAAAAGAAGAGAGGTATACCGTAAAACGGCGTGTGATTGCACCCTCCCCAAACCACCTCCGGACCACGGTGATTCTGGAAGAACCTCGTCGAGAGCTTTCCGTACACGTGTCGGATGGATATCGTACCCTAAACGATATGGTGCAACCGAGCTAAGCAAGTCGGTCGATGGGGTGCGAACACTCGAACACTCGCCATTACTTGGGGCACAAGAGGCAAGAGAGACCCTGGGGTAACGCAAAGACGGAAGGTACTTGGGCTACATAGATACGAGGCGCTCGTTTGATCCCCAACTTCGCCAGACAGCACATACCTCTAGCTCTTCGATCTTCTCCATCACAGCCACATCGTCAGGCTTGGCGCCCTCGGCGGTCAGAAAGTCGAAAAGTTCCTCGCTTAGCCGGGCCGTCTCTCCGGAGTTGTTTTGCTCTTTCGTCTGCCAAGTGTTTTAAAATAGTCCTTGGGGTGAGACAGCTCAGCAGAGATCGGAACAATAGTTCCTACGAAGACAACAACAACAACAGTTGGAACAAATGCCGTAGCCAGCGGCGTGTGTGCCTCAAGAACACACGGAGGGTCAGGTCATGTTTGGTTCTGATCGCACACCGGTAATTGTTGTTGTAGCATGTGAGCTGTAGGATACCATAAACAGAGGTGGAAAATATTTGATTTTTGTACAAGTGCTACAATCCCAACACATATTTTGGGCAATCAACATGTACACGGTGCCAAGGCTGCGCTGCTACAGCGGCCACTCAGCTATTAAAAAATATATTGGCCAATATGCTGTCGTTCACTCCCGGAACAATGCAACGACCTTGATGCCGTCGGGAAACGTATCAGTTCTACTCGCCAACACGATAAATCCTAATAGTAACATCACTCGCAACATTTGCCCGGGAGATTGCGCGAAGATGTCGGCGCGAGTACTGCAGTATGCACGCCGAGGATAACTCCATCCAAGGTGTACAGAAGCGGGGTGGAGGTGGTTACGTTTCCATGGGTTGCCATGATGGCGTTTTCGATATGACGATGCGGAAGACATCGCTCGACGGGACGGGGAATGCCCGTCTGCCTTCTGCATAACAAGAGAAGGTACCGAGGAGCACGGTGGTGGGACCAAGTATGAAACAAGATACTATTGTCAGGAAACAAGATATTATTGTAACAAGTGGCCTCAGGAAGCCGTTCTTTTATCCCTCCGTTGTTGTGGCACCTCTCCCAGCCGTGCCAAAGGTCCTGGAGCAACAACCGAACTCGACACATGCACCTGAAGAGGTGTCATCTTACGTCGCGGGCACGTTTAGTGTCGGTGTGCGTAGCAATAGTCTAAACTTCTCCGAAAAGTGAGATGTCGTCGGGACTCGCCTTCTGTCCACCGAAGAGGGATTCGAAAAACCCAGTGCCAGTGCTGGCCAATATCCTGCTTGCGTCAGCCCTGCTGGTGCTGATGGCCGCCTTGGCGCTGTGGACACCGGCGGCAGTGGTGCTCCGCGAATGAGGACCGGCAGAGGTGACGAAGGCGGCCGTGGCGTGGAGGCCCAGGGTCAGCACTGCTAAGGCGTTCATCGTTTTCGTTGCCTTCGCGTGTGGTGACTTGGACGTTGGCCTGGTGGATGGATGGATCCACGGCGGTTGGTAGGTAACAATTATACGGGCAAAGTGGGCACAAACACGCATGGTGATCTTCCTTCATGGCTACAACATGTCAGGGAGGCCGTCTTCACAAATAGAGCTCTGCAGAGGGAGTAGTCGCTTTGACACGGGCGGTGGCTGCTGCAAAGGTGTATGTGGGGATCATGTAAACAGTCACGGGTTCAACATGTGCAGCTAACTGAACATGATGACTTTGGGACACAGAGAGCCAGTGGCAACGCCAACGTCCAATCATCAACAACACACGTGCACTCCTGCGAAATCTCACACACTGGTATGCGTTAAGCTCTCACATTTCGAAGTTGGGTTGACCGCAGGTTGGATGCTACGTTTCGCCGCTTTGTGTACTGTAGTGTCTGCAGTCTGGCAGAGCAGAGAGCAGAGCAGACAGGACAGAGGAGCGCCACGCCAAGACGCTTGCATGGGGGGTCGTCAGCTGGGGAGGTATGTACACACATAGCCCGGGGTCATCTGCTTCTAGATACACCCGGAGCTCCCTCGAGCTGGGAGACACCAAAGACTATGACTATAATAACCTTATTATTATAGTCATAGTCTTTGGGAGACACAGCAAAGCACTGACTGAGCACCGTGCGTAGTAAGTACTACTCGGTCACGTGCACAGCACGCATGCCACTCCGCCAACTCCTCATTTCCCCCAATCACGCACACCTGGCCGGAGGCGACGATGCGCGACTGCCCGCAGGGTAAGTTTCAGTCAGTACTACTGGGACGTCCTGCCTGTGTTCCTGTTTCATGTGACCCAAACTGCCATGTCCTGCTACACTGCCATTGTCATAGACGCCACGGACTGGCCAGTTACTCGCTACGGGTATTGCTGTTGTAGATGCTCACCTTTCAGTAACATCAGGGTGTGTGCGTCTGTCGCGCTGCTTTAGAAAAAGCCACGACCTCCCACGCATACTTGTAGATACGATCTGTTTACCTGCTCGTTCGCTCGTTCGCCCTGTCTGCGATAAGCAGCAGTGCTGTGCTCATGTATACCTCAACATCAACACTACTTGCTGTAATGTTCCTCCTGGATCCTCCCTGTTCCGTCCTTGATTACCGACTCCAACCACCAACAACCGCTGCGTAGCGGCGGTGCTGTTCGCGTGCCTGGGCTCCTCCGCCACCTCGTCCATGCTGTCCTTTGTCGGCGGCATGCCGGGAACACTGCAGAGCGGTCGTTGTCGGCTGCCTCGCGCCTTGCGCGAGTTCTCCCGCACTAGCGGACTCGTGGATGATAGACATAGCGGCGGCGTCGACGGCTGGTATTCCATTGACCGTAGCAACGCAAAGTGCGAGCAGCGTGGGCGCCGAAATCAGCCTACCCTTTATGCCCTTGCATCCTCGGGCCACCGACGACAAGGGCCGGCGATTCCTGGCAACTGGGGAGGGGCTTGTACTGCACCGATTGTCGCGCCGCCAGCGCGGGGGAGCACGAGGGCGGCTCGCCGAGGGCTCGGCGGCTTTTCTACCAGCACCGAGATGAAGGCCGCCAAAGATGACACCACCACCAGAAGACCGAAAACGCCGGAAGATAAGCCCACCATGAGCAGCGCTGCCATCGTCGCCGGAACTCGCGTGCGCTTGCTTGACACCGGCCGCCTCGGCACGGTCGTGGGGAAGGCCGGAGGCTGGTGGAAAGTAGACCTGCTGGAGAGTTGGGGAGGAGGAGGAGGCGGCGGGGCAGCCAGCGGGAAAGCACTGGGAACGGAGGCCGATGCTGCCTCGAGACCAAGTGGTCCCGTGTCGACTCGAAGGATGAACATGGAGCCTCTCGGCAACGCGTACGCGTCGCCGTCCACAGCGGCGGAGACATCGGCGGGGACATCGGCGGCGGTGGAGGCAGCGGTGGAGGCGGCGGCGGCTTCTCCAGCAGCCAAAACGCCAGCGGCAAAGCGACGACGTTCCGCCTCGACCAAGAGGAATGGGAAAACCAAGGAGGTGGCCGCGGCGCCTGGATCGGCCGCCGCCACAGCCGTTGCCGGCACAGGAGGCAAGGCTGTCGCAAGAGGGAAAGGAACAAAGGCGGGAGGGAAAACGACGAGGGGGTCGACCGGCGTTGTGCCGCCATCGCTGGCGGGGCGAACGATTTCGCTGCAAGCGTCCCCGCCGTCGGCGGCGGCAGCATTAGCAGAGAAAGCCAGCGAGACGGCCACGACCGCTGTTTTCAACATGAGCGCCGACGGTTTGGCGCACGCTACGATGAAGGAATGGCTGGTGTTCTCGGACCTGCATGTGTCTCCAGCCTCGCTCGCCGTTTCTTTGGAGGTACGGAGCGTGGCGTGGCGTGGTGTGTTGTGGTGTGGTGGTGGTGTGGTGCACGTGTCGTTCGAGGGATTACTGTCGCTTTGCTTCTCTAAGAGGTATTGCGAATGCTGCTCAAGCTTTCATCCGCCAAAGAGTAGTAGGATGCCCTTTTGTACCTGTATTTCCCAGGTCGCCTCTGATTTGTTTTTCGACCACGGCGGTCGACCGCTGTTGTGTCCCGCCCTCCTAATCATGGTACGGACACCTGGCTCCCGTCGCTTGCGTTCATCTGCTTAACAACAGGTGCTTGATCGCGTGAACGAGGAGGCGATGAAGCGCTCGGCTTGCGGGATCGCGTTTCTGGGCGACTTTTGGCACGCCAGAGGTTCTCTCAAGGTGATGCCGAGCGTTCTTGCACTTTTCTCTGATTGGTGCACCCGTTCCCGACGCTTGTTAGAACAGGCTCACAAGATTCTTGCTGTAGAGCCGTGTACTCGTACGGTGTCTTTGTCCCGTGTTCAACCAATGACAGTGGGGTTGGCCCTCAAGGTATTCATGGGGCTCCACAAGTAGTGTATGTTGGGCTGTGAAGTCTACAATAGTGGATTGATTCCACGACAGCGGACAGTTCTGAAAGTGCAGGCCCTTGTCTTGTGTACTGAAATACACGCAAGCCTAACCCTAACCCCTCTGATGCCGCCAACAACATGCCATGCCGAAATCGAACAACTCCGAAAGGTGGACCTTCTGGTTCCGGTGATGGAGCACCTGGCGACCTGGACACGGCCGGTAGTGATGATCCCCGGCAACCATGACCAGGTCACCCTCGGCGGCGGGATGCACGCCCTTACCCCGCTGCAGTTCGCCTTCACCGATCCGATGCAGGTAGGTTAGCACGGCGGTTTTTTAGGCCGGTCGGCGGTGTCGAGGGGTGGGTCGGCCAGAAAACTCATGGTCTTGGGAGTCGCCCCCATTCTAAGCTTGGACGAGGCCCATCGATTGTTTCTATGCGTATCAGGCGGTACATGCCGACTGGTGCGAGAGCGTATCCAGATCCCCTGTGTGGGTTGGCGTGGCTGTGGACGGTTTGTGGCGGGGTACAGCAGGGCGGCAGTGTTTCAAATGAGCGCATGACGGTACTTAGGGTTAGAGCATGCTGCACCGTCAGCAAAATTTACTCGGACACAGCACCTCGAAGAAAAAACGCGAAAGTGCAGCGTGGAATGCCTGCTCTCTCATGTTGGTTCCAACCTGCGTACCTTGCCTACACCTTTAACGCTTTAACGTAGCCGATTCGAACATTACTCCCGTTACTCCCGTTACTCCCGTCCATCGCTACGTGCTTTGATCGCGCGGGTTGTGTATTCCCAACCACCCTCTTTTTGAAATAATTGCTCTCCCCCCCCCCACTATTGTTTCGTGTGGTTTCGCATCCATCGCATAGGCGCTGGTTCTGTCGGAACCAACGCTCTTCCTCGGCGCTCTCTGGATACCCCACCGGAGGAACAACACCGAGATGGAAGGCCTCCTGGGTAGCGACGAGGCCCGTGGCGCGGGGTGAGTGCCTCTATTTTTTCTGTGTTTGACCATCCTTGTGACCGCTGTGCCGCCAAGGGGCACTACCATCGAGTGGCACCTATGTGCTACGTACATAAACGCTTGTTTCGGAGCGCGTTGTGTGTGTATCTGTGTGTGCTTCCACGCTGCTGCTGCTGCTGCTGCTGCTGTAAGTTACAGATCTTCGGAGGAATTGCGTATTTTTCGCGGCTATGTAGACAAAGAAACAAACCGCCACCGTCCCAGACAACAATCCCGCTTCCCTCGGTACAGCCCCAAGAAGACGAGACACCCGAGTACGTGCTACCAAACGCTTCTTGCCTCCCTCGCGTACAGGGCGATATTCTGCCACGTGGACATCAAGGGAGCGGCCATGAACGGCGACGTCTCGTCACACTCCGGCATCCCGAGGTCGGCCTTCCCGCCGAACGTGCCGGCGTTCTCGGGACACGTCCACAAGCCCCACACGCTCGGCGGGCGAGACGGCTTCATCCGCTACGTCGGCTCCCCGTACCAGGTGTGCGTGGGTGGGCGACCGCTGTATAGAGGCGCTACGTTAACTGTGGCATCCCGAGTCGCGTTGCTTTGCTCTGCTTGCTTCGAGGTCTTGTCGTGCCGGTTAGCTGATTCCATCATTTTTCGTGTGGAGGTCTGTTTCGTCTGTTTCGTTTATTTTTTGGTTCGCACCATGACCTTTTTGCTGTCGCACCTCACGCCGTCTCGTGGCATCCGTAGGCCCAACGTTAAATGGCGCGTGAAGTGGGTGGTGAGTGGCGCACGATGCTATGCCATACCGTATCATGACTCTTGTCACTCTATATTTCTTCCTATCTGGGCGAACAGACCGCCCTGTCGGAGTCCGGGCAATCGAAGGCGCTCATCGTGCTGGACGCCGAAACCTGGGAAGAGAAAGAGCTCGTCCCGCTCGACATTGGCAGGCGTTTCTTCAGGGTCAAGGGGGCAGAACAGCCACTCCCCGAGGTTGGAGAGGTGGGCGGCAGTACGACACAGCAGTTGTGGGTGTGCGGGTGGTGCACAACACGACTGATAATGTCGAACTAGGACGTAAGAGTGCCCGCGAGAGCAAACGATGTGTGTTGGTATGTTTTTTGAAGCAGCGTGTTCCAGTGGTGGGTGCGTCCTTTTGGCAGCGGGAAAGGGTTTCGTGTTTGTGCTGCCTTTCGACAGAGTACCCCCCTCCCCGGTGCACCCACACCTACTCCATTCGCTCTCCCTGCCCTTCACAAGCCCCTCTTGCGCGCTCTAAGCGTTGTTTACCCACGAATCATCCGCTTGGGGGTTGGCGCGCGTTCTCCACCTTGCCCACCCCCCCCCCCCATTTTGGTGCTTCTTTCGTTGCGCGTTTCGCGGGAAAGGTCTCACCCGGCGACCGTGTGGTATGGACTGTCAAGGACGCCGGTTCTGATGACGTCAGGCAGCGCGCGGGGGAGCTCATGAAGGTGCAGCACTGCTCAAGTATTGATGCAAAGTGGACAAGATGTTGCAGCAACTTGGAGCAGTTCTGCTTCTTTTTTTTAATTTCACGGACCATTCAGGACACGCCAATTGAAAGCGCGGCGACACGAAACGAAACCATCGGTGTTCTTGTACCGAGACTTCTGTTTGTAGCTTATGCAGGGCAGTGCTGCTGCCGTCGCCGCCGCCGCCGCCGCCGCTGGTTGTTTACTTTGACCAAACACACCAAACACACCCGCGCCACCGACCCGCAGAGGCCTTTCCTCGCTTATCGAAAAGGGCAACACGGCCACTGTACCCGCAACTCGTAAACCGGTTCTTGCGCCCATCCCATCCAAATGAATTTGAATGAAAATCGCGCCGCGTTTTTCAGGAGATGGTGGAGGTCGAGATCCGCGAGAAGCCGAGACCCTTCCCGCCGTTCACACCCTTCCTCGGAGGAGCCGGCGGGAACGGAACGGCTGGCCTGGCCGCTCCCGCGGTCGTCGCCGGTGCCGACGGGGCCAATAGCTTCCCGGTGGACTCGGCCGGCCTGTCGCCCGATGTGCTGTTCGGCGCCTACTTGGAGAGGGAGAGGGAGGGTGGCGGCAGAAACGTCTCGAAAGAGGTAAAAGTATATTGTTCCTTGGTTGTTTTTTTCTCGGAGGTTCGTGACGCGAAACGATTTGATCCAAAACTGATGGGTGCGACAGTCTCGTGGTGGAGCTGGATTGTGCGCCCA
Source organism: Ectocarpus siliculosus (assembly GCA_000310025.1). NCBI lineage: Eukaryota > Phaeophyceae > Ectocarpales > Ectocarpaceae > Ectocarpus > Ectocarpus siliculosus. The sequence continues at coordinate 5,625,911 of FN649727.1, read as the reverse complement.
TGACAAAGGGACGCTTGCAGAGGGCGATGCGTCGAGCATGCGTGCACAGCCGGGAAAAGAGAGATAGAGAGAGAGAGAGAGAGAGAGAGAGAGAGAGAGAGAGAGGGAGAGAGAGAGGTCAACTGTGTCTCGAAATATGACTTGTTGATTTTGGACTGCCGCGATGCAAGGTACACGCAACGGAACGCTTGCGTCGTCGCGTAGATACGAGAAGAGGACCTAAGCACGCCATGCAGAGAGAAAACGATGAAACGATGAAACGGGAAAATATGGGCATGGTGAGTGTTTGAAGTAGTGCGGTTTGTTGTGCAGGATCTATGTCGATCAGAGGACACGAACGAGGCAGTAGTGATGGTAGGCACCCTTACCCCAATCCACCCTGGTGCGCTTGACGTTCATCGCACGTCGACCGTTTGCTCTCGCTTCTTTTTGTTGTTGCTGCCCCGTTAACCGTGGACAAAACGGCAGGTAGAAGAGTTGGGGTTCAGCCTCATCAAAGGCCTCGGGCAGCAGGCAGCGTCGAAGGTGCGCAAAGTGCTCACACCTAGAAGTGCGTCATCTGTTGGTTGTTGGAAGAGGGGTTGCATGAACTTCGTCGGCAATTTCGAGCAGGCGGTGGCTGCTTGCCAGCTCCCGGCATATAGTTGAAGCTGAACAGGACCATCGTTGGTGCCCTCCAGTATGTAGCTGGAGACTACCTCCCTCCTCCCGAAGGCTGCAGTGGTCATCGACAAGAACACTGCCCCGGCACGCCCACAGCGGCGAGTTATCTTCCGAAGCGCGGCACGCTACCCGGCCACTTTCCGAATCCGAAAGCAAGGAAACGCGCCACAATATATCAGAAACGTCAAGGAGTGTCAGTCACCGTAGCTAATTCACCACCCACAACCAAGATTGCTCCTGCCGTGCGGAACATTGTTTTTGATTCTTTCAAGGCCCATCTTCCCCCATTGCTCAGCAAACGAAACTCATGGCGGTGCTGCTGTTTTTACGTTTTGTTTTTTTCTTGAACCCCGACTTTTTACCTGGAAGGAACGTGGGCGAGAGGACCGCCACACGTCCCTGGCGCTGCACAGCATCCAGCTCAAGAACTTCGGGCCGTTTCGCGATGAGGTGGGCGATGATGACGCTGTGGAACAGGGGGGAAACGGCAGGCTGGTGGGCTGGCTTGCCGTGTAACCCCCCGCCCGCGACGAAAAAAATAGCACTATATTTTTATGTGAAGGGTGTCATGGTTTTTCGGCGCTGTACTGCTGTAGGGGTCGATCGACTCTCTGGCTCTCTCGCTGGTGGGTTTCGTAGAGATTCACCCGCCTTGGTGAAACGTCTCGGTCTGTCACATCTGGAAATTTCACGCTACATGTTTTGGAATGCTTTCGTGAAGCTCCTGCTTCATGGGGGGTGGTGTTGGCCCTAGGGCGGTGCATCGCCGAATTTACCGCGGTGGTCTGTTCAAAGCCAAGACGGGGACCCGTTCATTTGTTGTAACACTTCGAATCATGTTTCTAGAGCACCCCCCCCCCCCCCCCCCCCCCCCCCCC
>FN649727.1:5607973-5624270 GCA_000310025.1 Ectocarpus siliculosus | reverse complement strand
GGGGGGGGGGGGGTCCCTGGGGGGGGGGCTTCCCGAAATTTCCGGGGGTGTTTTTTAAAACCACAAGGGGGGGCCCGTTTTTTTTTTGGTAACGTCGGCCAAATTTTTTGGGGACCCCCCCCCCCCCCCCCCCCCCCCTCCGCCGTCACGCACACACGGTTCTCCAGATCACGTATCCCCTTGACGAGCGAGGCGTTGTCTTGCTTCGAGGGAGTAATCTGGACGACTCTGGAGCAGACAGCAACGGCGCGGGGAAAACTACGCTGGCCATGTCCGCTCTCTGGGCGCTGGCGGGCGTTGTCGATGCCAGGTGTGGTGTGGTGTGGTGTGGTGGCGCAGGATTCATGAGTGCTAACGGAACTGGTTTGCGACAGATGGAAATGTATTTAGAGAGACTCGGAGGGAGGGAAAGGGGAGAGGAGAGGGGGGGGGAGGCAAGCAAAATATATCGAGAGAGTGAGAGAGTGAAAGGGATGGAAGGGGAGGGGGAGAGGGTGGAAAAGGCAAGCAAGAGGCGGCACCTCCATTCTGAGGGTGTCTTTGGATATACCGGTATGAGTTTGTTTTCTTCGTGCACGTCTCTGTCGGTGAAAATGGGGCATGCCCCTGTTAGCTCATTAGTACCGCCTTGATGGCTTACGCTGGCGTCAGTTGTCTCTCGGTATGTGCCGTTGGTGTGGAGCAATCTGTGTCTCTTCCTACCTCTCACTGTACCTCTCTCACTGCCCCTAAGGTGGATACATTGTATTGGGGACGCCGTGCCTGCTGTATGCTGCCTAACCCTCTACGTGCGTGCACTTTGCGTCCCGACCCTTTTTTTGTTTGTTTGTTTGTTTGTTTGCTTTCGTGTTCTTCCAATCTTCGAACACTAGGCCCGTGTCTGACGGCCGCGTGGCCGACGTGGTCCACGAGGTGACCCGCGCTCTTTCGCCGGTCTCCTCGGCATCTTCCGCTACCTCCACCGGTGAGTCAATCTCCTGCACGGCGGTGCTGACACCGTCCGTGCTTCTTGCCGGACCCGCGATTGCGGCGGGCTTGCCGGTGCCCAACCCATCAGCGGCAGCCACTCCTTCCGTCGGTAGACTCCCCAATGTGCCAGTTTTCGGTGTGGTGATGACGTTTCGTGATTTTCTAAACATATCTCGCCGGACGGACAAGGCGGCGTACCGCTATCGTCGCTCTCGACGACTCCTGATTGATGCTGTGGTGCTGTTGCTGCGTCCGAGGAAGAGCAGGATAGAGAGGGGTGCTGCTGCCGACCGCACCGCTGGCCTCGGCGTTGGCTGCCATTTTTGCTTGCAAGGTTGAGGTGTGAACACCTGCTACGCCACCCCCGCATTTTGCTTGTTGCTTTCCTCCTCACAGGCGGGAACGAGGAAGGCTCGCGGCGGTCGGCGGTGGCGGAGGTGACCCTCACGGCCACGCTCAACGGGAAACCCCTTTGGCTGAAGCGGCGGAAGGGGGCGCGGGTGAACCAGCTGTTCCTCAAGCACGACGGGAAGGACTTGACCCGCCAGATAGCAAAGTGAGTTCTGAGGTGGAAGGAGCGGGCACGGAGATAGGAAGCGGTTACAGTAGGTTGGTAAAGAGGGCGAGATGCTTGGTGGTTTTTCCGGCAGCCGCGGGTTGCACTAAATGCAACTGGATTCGTATGCCAGAGGAAGTGCGCGTGGTTGTGGTATTTGTTCGGGCGTTTTATGGAGTTGGTTAGACACGAATACTGCGGTTCGCGCGACCCTCTGCCCCTCCCCTCTGTCCACCTTCTCATTCCCTACCGCCTGCCCCCCCCGCCTTGATTCTCCCGTGTGTGTCGTATGACGTAACAAATCGACCAACGGGCCCTGCCCCAGTCCACGCTCTCACCCTTTTCTTAACCCCACTGGTTTCTTTTTCTTTGCGTCCCGTTTGGCAGAGAGACGCAGGTGGTTCTAGAGGACGAGCTCGGGCTGTCCTCGCACGTACTAGGGCGCGGTATCTTTCAGGGGCAGCACCACCTCAACGGCCTACTGGAGAGCACGGACGCTCAGCTCAAGGAAGACCTGGCGCTTCTGGTAATAATAATGCCCACTTCCGTGGTGTGTACTGCATGCATTGGTGTGTGTCGTGGTCTCTTATCTCGTACATTCTTCGAGACGGTATTACCCCGCTTTTACCCCGGAACACACGCTGTCTACCCCGAATTGCATTATAGTCTTGACCCCCTCCCCCCCCCCCCCCCATCGGGGTTGGGTTTTCGTCGCTTGGCAACGACGTTGTAAAACAAGCCGCCCCCCCCCGGTGTTTGCCATCGGGGTTTGGGTTTTCGTCGCTTGGCAACGACGTTGTAAAACAAGCCAATTCACCTCGTGAACTCGGCAACCAGGTTACCGTCTTTTTTTTTTACCTCTGGTTTTTTTTTTGGCGGTAACCATAATGGTGGTCGAGTAGATCATGTTGTGCGGGGTCGAGAAACCTCACTCCGCGCAACGGGGGATGATCGCACCACGTTGTGTTAAAATGGTCAAGCTTCCTCGAGGCAGTTACACAGTGCTTACAACTGTCTCTGGAAGTGAAAGCACCAGAAAATAAATTAAGTCATACGTAGCTGTCATCCGTACGCAAGGAAGTAAGCACAAGATGCCGAACACCCTTAGCAGGATGCAGCTCACCCTTCATGCGACTCGCCAAATACCTCACGGCGCTTCGCGCTTGGTGATGTGAGAGCCTGGTCCGGTGAGAACCCGGCGTGCTCCGTCCCGGCTTTGTAGGGATGCGAGGTCAATGGTCAAACGACTACGGCATGCACGACTATGAGTACACCCCCCCCCCCCATCGGCGCTCGTGTTCTCCCTGCGCCTCTTGGTTTCGTGTGGCGTTTGAACAGGTGCCGATGGATCTGTGGCAGGATTTAGCCTCACGTAGCAGGGTCACGGCAAGGAAAAGCGACGAGGAAGCCGCAAGGTTTAGAGAAAGGGTGGGTGGAGTACTACAGGGGTAGGGGGTCGGGGAGGCATGTACGCCGGGCGGGGGCAGGAGAGGTCAACGCGGTTCCCCCGGACGCGCTCTGTTTCTCGTTGTTCGCCTGGTTTGTTTTCGTTCGTGTACATTTTGTGGTGCTCGTTGTTGTTTCGTGTTTGTCTTTAAGAGGATAGAAAGGTGCCCTGCCGTAGGGTCGGCGGATGAAGAGAAGGCGTCTATGAATTTTCATGAAACAACGACGGCCGCTACGTCTACCACTTGTAAAGACTAGTTTCACCGTAGCCTAGGTTAAGCGGCTACATGCTGCCACTCGCGCGCGTGTGGGCGACGTGGCACACGACAGATATTGCAATGGCATTGCACTCGATGTGCACGCTGAATGAAAAGTAGTGGCAAACATCGTCGAGTTTCGTTTGCACGGGCGTGTGGCAGGCCGTTACTCGGCGAGAGGACCTGGCGAGGCTGACGGAAGAGCTGCAGCGTGCGCGAAGAGAAGCCGCCGCCGCCGCCGCCACCTCCGCCTCAGGAGCGCCCACAGCATCAACGTCGGCGGGCGAGTCCGATGCACCGATTGCGGACGTAGCGGAAGGGAAGCAGCCCAGCAAGACCGGCACCAAAAACGCCGCTACTGCTGCTGCCGACGGGGTCAATTCTAGAGAAGGGGGAGACAGCAAGGAACCCGCTGCGGGGGCGACGGATGTAGACACGGCAGTAGCAGCGTTGGAAGAAGAGGCCGCGGGCGGGGCAAGCGGGCAGGCGAGGTTGGACGCCAGGCGGGCGCGGGACGACGCCGAGGTTGCCGAGGAGGCGCTAAGGCTGCTGAGGCTGGAGGTGGAAGAGCTTGCACGGGGCTGGACCGACCAGAGAATGAGGTTGCTGGGTGAGTTGAAGAGACGGGGGTTGTGGGGAAGGGATGGCAGGATGGAATAAGATGTCGTTGAAGCGAGCGAGAGGATGGATGCAGGCAGTGGTGGGGTAACGGGTAAGGAAATGAGACGAGAGGCGGGGCAGGCGGTGGGGGGACACGTATTGCGCCAGGGGTGTTGTCGCAGCACACGCGCTTTGTTTCGGGATTGGGGCAAATATGTCTTACGTGAATTCTAAACCCAACCTAACCCTTCCCAACCATTCCAGTCGGTCTTTTAGCCGCCACGACTTGAAACCACACGAAGAGCATCCCTCCAGCCCACAAATACACATGCACGCGCAAGTGCTGTCGTGGCACCACCAAAGTTGGTTGTTGTCCGTTCCATTCTTCGTGCCTCTTTATTTGGAAAACCTGTCGTTTGTTTGTCTACTAAAAATACGACAGGCGAGGCGAAGGCGGCACAAGAGCGCGTCTCCTTCCTCCGCCGGGACGTGCAGCGGAGCGAGGCGGCACTGGCAGACTCGGAACGCGCGGAGCTCGGGGTGAAGGAGAAACTGGTACTGCTGCGAAAAAGGGATCCTGATCTGTGGGGTGCGTTTGTGGGCGATAGTGGTGGTGATGGTGGTGGTGATGATGCTGCCGGAGGGCGGGCGTTGCATCGTAGCGGCTAAGTTGAGTAGGTAGGTCGAGAATTACCGCGAGGGAAACCACGAGTGGGAGATTTTTGCTTCGTCGGGGAAAATGTGTTTTCTCTGTTCGTTGTTTGAAGCGTGACCCGATGTGCGTGCTATCCGGAAACGCCGGGTGTCTGGGGGTGATTTTTTTTACAGTGCAGGCAGAGGGATTGACTCTTTGCGCACAGGGTGGTGGTAGGAGCAGGTAGGCTGCCGGTTAGCGCGCTTGTGAAGAACGGTCGTTTTTGGTTGGTTTCGCCGTGTAACCGCTTGGCGGGAAACGCGTTTGCGTGCTCGCTTGATCTACTCCACCCTTGTACGCCCAACGCAATTGTGTATGTTGTGTCCCCATCTGTTCTAGCCAGCAGTTTTTGACACCTTTCGTTATGTTTTGGAATCATCAGCCGGGACTTGTCAACACGGGAGGAAGACCACAGAGAGAATCCCTTTTAATTGTTATCCCTTTGCCTTTTTGTTTATCCACCGACTACCGTTCGCAAAACGGAAACTCTAGACCGATACCGCTTGCATCCAACGTTCTTGCCGTTGCTCCGTTGTCACACGGACTCAAAAAAATCTACACCGGGGGGGGGGGGGGGGGGGGTGGTTGCAGCCGAGCTCGCCAGCATCAACAGATCAGGCGGGGAGAGCCCGGACCAGACCGCAGCAGCGGCGGCGCTTGCGGCGTCTCGCGAGGTTGAGCGGGCGGAGGGGCTCGCCTCGTCCTCGCGAGCCTCTCTCGCGGACGCACAGGCCGCCCTCAGGCACGCGGCCGAGGCTGTCCAGGCGCACGCGGGTCTCGAAGTGGTCGGCAAGGTGTGGATACGTGTAGAGTGAGAGGTGGTGAGCGGTGGCGCTGTTGATGGGGGTGGGGCGTTGGGTTGGTTGGGGGCGGCGAGCAGCGTTAATAGGTGGATGAATACGTACGACGTTGAAAGAGAAATTAGTGCCGGTAGAGGTACGAAGGAAAGCGTCGCGAGTTGTAAGTGAGTACATCCGTGCTGAGCGGAGTAATAGCGACGCAAGAGCAAGATGCTAAGTGGTCGCAGAGGAGCGTTAGGGTTGATGATCGGAATAGAGTGGTTTTGACGGGGGTCGAACGAACGGATTGGCGTGAGAGATGCAGAAGGAAGACGGGGGAGAGCGGCGCACCCAATCTGTTGCAACTTTATTCTCAACCAAGACCTGCAGGGCACCAGATCACTCAACCGGTTTGCTTGTTACCGTCCCTCCCCCAATCCCGCCCAAAGGGTGCCTGCCACACATGCGGACAGCCCGTTTCGCCCAACATCATCCACGAGCGCGGGGAGATCCTCCGGGTGTCCCAGACAGTAGCAGAGGCGCAGCTGACCAGGTCTCAGAGGGAGGCGACGGTCGCTCGCCGGTCGCTAGAGCTGGCTCGGGATAAGGCCGACCTGGTGGGCGAGCTGGGGCGCTTAGAGAGGGAGCAGCGGGAGGCCCTCGGGCGGAAGAGGGAGAGCGGGGAGGAACTAAGGGCACGGCGAGACGAGCTCCGGTGAGATTTTTTTTTTTTCCCTGTAAGGAATGCTTGAGTGCCGCCGCGGATTGTGGGTGGATGTGTGTAGGTAGTTTTTTGACGTGCTGTTTGTTGGTCGTGCTTCGAGTTTGTGATGGTGGTGCGCCCAGTTGTTTGTGGCTTGTGTGATAGTTGTCTCGCGAGGGGACGAGGTGTGATGTTGAGAGTTCTATTGCTTTGTACGAGGGGGGGCAGCTGCGGCGGGCGCGGCGTGTCTGTCGTTAATTGAGAGAGAGAGAGAGAGAGAGAGAACAGTTCCTTAAGAGCCCAAGGAGAGGTTCAACATTAGTTTTATTCTGTGCGTTAGTTACATCATGGGCATCTTTGAAGCATTTCATATCTTTGAAGCATTTGCGACTTTTTGTTTTTGGTGATCTTGTCTGGCGCCACCACGTCCGTACGGGGTATTCGCGATCGATGGCCTATGCATGAACAGAACTTGCCAAAGTTGTTGTCGTATCAGCCTTAAACTGAAAATTGTTTGACAATCGTTTGGTGTCGTCGAATCAGGCGAGCGGAGCATGGGGCTACCGCGGCGGAATCTAAGATGGAGGAGCAGTCTCGAAGGGAGGCGGCTCTGCGGCGGGAGTGGGAGGGCAAGACCAAGGCGGCGGAGTGGGCTCTCAAAGCGCTCCGAGATAAGCAGGTCCGCGACACACACACACACCTGAGCAACAACAACAGTGCCGGCCAGTGGCAGCACCCGCAAGAGTTGTAGCAGCAGAGCAGCATTTCGTCGCAATAGCCGGCCGGCGCCTGCTGCTTGTTCTGCCGGTGTTTTGGTAAATGTCGCCCCACGTCTTCCGTAGAGAGGTCAGGGTAACGTTGTGAGTCTCCTTGAATGCATCGAGTCCTTACCCCCCCCCCCCGCGCGCCCCGCCCCACACGTTCGCGTTTCCTCCCGCTGGAACCCTCCACGGGATGGACAAAAACCAGACGTTTGCTCAGCACGAGCTAGCGGAAGCGGTTGCACGGGAGGCAGAGCTGCAGCTACGGTCTCAAGCGGAGCAGGTAAATTTAGACGTGTTTGCAACGCCCTTCTAAATAGCTTGCCTTTGTTCCGTTTTCTCTTTTCCTCATGTCGCCCCCGCGGTTCATTTGCACGCACGTCCTTTTGACTGACTGACAAGGTAATAGGATAAACGGAGGGCGGGCAGGAGGGGTGAGGCAGAAACGGGGGTGGGGCAGGGGGAGGGGCTACGCAATTTGTTTTTCGTGCATTCTTATTCCTCGTTGTGTTGGACATCGTCTTGCTCTTGAGCTAGAATAGTCTCAAGAACGTCCGCGTGTGTTTTGGCCCTGTTTTCCTTCTAATAGCAGTTTTGCATCGTTTCCCTCACCGCGCATGCCGCGAAGGGGTGCAGAGCGTACGAACACACTTCTTTTTTGCCAACCTTGCCTGTTACGGTCAGCGTCATGATTCGTCGCTACCGTCTCTGCTGTAGGGCAACGTTCCAGACGGGGTCGGTCACGACCCCGCCCCCTTCTCTCCTCGCGTCTTGGCTGCCATTGCTCACCCTGCGCCCCCCCCAATCGTCGATCGTTTGAACTTGGTCACGTTCCCCTTTCCCCCCCTGCTACGCCATCCCGCTGACCTCGGCACGTGGGTGGACTGCCCGTTGGTCTTGCTCGGCTGCGCGGCACCGGCCTCGGAACAACAAATACCAAACAACAACAACAACAACAACAACGGAACAAAAAAGGCCGAACAAGAGCGGCTGTTGCAAGCGAAAGAGGTGGCCTTGTCGCGGGTCCGCGAGATCGAGACGCAGGCGGAAAGGCTTCGAAAGGAGCTGTCCGAGGTGGAGAAGAAGGAGAAAGACGCCTCCGCCCATAAGGCCACCAGCACCGGTAAGGGGCGCCGTAGAATTCGTTGGTGCTTGCCCCTTCTGTTGGTTGTTTCACGCGGAGACGTCGAGGAACTGCTTGTCGCTGGTGTTGTCGCAAAGCGGACCGTGTTTTCGCGGCGCCACCCTCGGCCTGCCGCCGCCGGAAAACTTTTTTTTTTATTGTAGTTGTATTTTTGCGAAAAGAGAACCCTGTTGAGAATTCGACTGCGCGGACTCCTGCTCACGTTTTGCTCGCGTCGGCATGCTTTTCCTACTCTCGGCACTCTTGCGTGCACACGGCCGCGCAACTGGGCTTGATCTACCGCGGCCAAGGCGCGAAAATGCTGCAATGAATTTTGTAGCCACACCCGCTCCGATCTCTGATGAGACGAGCCAGCCCCACCGCGACCTTACCGCCAGCCCACCCACCTGGCACCCCAATCACCGTTGCGAATGCATCAACCGCGTCCCCTTGCTTCGTTTCGCCGCCAGCCCTTGCTGAGCACCTCGGCATGCGAGGCGTCCAAAACTTCGTCTTCCGGGATGCCGTGAACCAGCTGGAGGCAAACGTTGCCAGGTCAGAGCGTACTTGAAAACGGGGGATCATAGGTAGACTATGTAGGTTTGGTGTGGCTTTGCGATGGGGCGGGCGGCGGCTCAGAAGCGGGGGGTTCGAGGGGAAAGAGGGCGGGGGGTTGGGGGGCGTCGATTGTGTCGTTGTCGCAAAGAAATTATCTGGGCAGGACAATGTGCAGTCAATACCACACACCTTGGTGTATGATGTAGCGAGGGAGGGGGGACGGCAAATGGGGTTTCTTGCAGTTGTTGTCGAGAGGTGAGGGGTAAGTTGTGACCCGTACGTACCTGCTGGGATTTCTTCGTTCTTTCCTATGCCCTTGTTGTTGGTCGGTATCTCAGCGCCCCTGTTCGAATGGCCGATTGCTCACCCCACGACAAAACTGTGCAGGAGAATGTCGTGATCTCTCTCGTTAATGTCTGTAGTATAGACGGATACCCCCGATGCGCTGGACGTCCGAGCTGCGTCGTTAGGCCCGCTGGCGAATAGAGAGGCAGACGCTGCTGACGAGAAATCTCCCTGGGCGAGAATTAGAGCAGAGTCCTCGTTGCATGCATCCGGTGGTCTCCTCTCGTTGCGAGGGTTTCGGCGCTCTCTTGCAGAGATAGATTTCGAGCAAATACAAAACCGGAGGCAGCTTAACATCAAACCAAGCGTCCTCACGTCTTGGATGCTGCACAGTGTTTCTCGTCCCACTTTTCTTCGGTTTCGTTCGTGTCGTTTCGTTTTTTTTCGGTTTCGTACGCGTCGGTCAGTCATGTGAAGAGCGCATGTGTGTGGATCGCTCGCACTAAAACCATAAACGAACAACACACACGGGCTGGGCAATTAGCTAAACCCTTGCACAATGACAAAGACAGGTACCTCGACGCGCTGTCGGACGGCGCCCTGCAGCTCCACCTGCCCATGGAGGGCGACCGGGTCGTGAAGAGGGCCAGCGTCAGGGCCGCCGACGGTCGCTTCCGCGACCGCTCCCTGTCGCAGCTGTCCGGGGGTCAGTGGAGGCGGGCGAGCCTGGCCCTGGAGCTGGCCTTCATCGAGCTGGCGCGGCAGAGGGGGCGGTTCTCGTGCAACCTCTTGGTCCTCGACGAGGTGCTGAGCCAGCTCGATTCGTATGGCAGGGAGCGGGTGAGTTGAGGGGGGGGTGTTTCGCGTGCGGGGGGGTGGGGGCTGTGCGGGTTGGTTGAAAACCTCTTGGAGGGGAGGGAGGGGGGGGGCGGTTGTGGTGGGGTGTGACTATGTTGCCGGTGTTGTCCCCGTTCTTCTGTGCTCGTTCGCCTTCTCTATAGTTCTCTGCATCTCGTCGTTAACCTCTCCTTGTATCCTTTCTCCGCTTCTTTTGCAGGTGGCAAGCATGCTTAGAGCCCTGACGCACGGGCGGAACGCGGGCAAAGAATCCGACTTCGGACCCACGCACGCCATGTATTCGACCATCCTCGTCATACTACAGGTGGGTTCGTAATAAACGAGAAATCATACGTAGAGGAAGTAGTAGTAGGCCGGCAATGACCGCAGTACGGCGTCGACTGGAGAGGCAACAAACATCGCACGGAACAATAATATTGGAGTATCACCCCAAGTGCCGCGATGTAGCTCGAGCCCACCAACGTTTACGTGCGTACTTCTACCCACCCACATATACCCCGTCGGCCACTATAATGTGTGTGTGTGTGTTTCAGGATCTTCCCTCGGAGGAACTACAGGAATCGTTCGACGCCATCGACCAGGTGGTGAAGCAGCGAGACAGCTCTTCGGTTGTTGTAGGTCCTCGGCTACAATGACGACCGACGGCGCTAACGTACATTCCAAGTTTTTCTCACGCGGTTTTTGTAGCACCTTTTTTCGAAGCAGACGCCTGCGTTGCATTTTTTTTGGCTTGCGAGGTACTGTACACCAGTAGACTGCCGCGGTTGACCGAGGCAAGCGAGGTGTACTGAGTTTCGGGAACCGGATGGTACATGGTTTGGAACGATTTACGCCAACAAGAGAGCGCCTATTCGCGGCGGCACCTCTTTCTCCGGTCGTCGTGACAAGCCCCTCTTTGCGATCTACATGCTGCTGCTGTAGTATGTAGAATGACAAATATAGTGTGTTGTAGACGGTCGATTCAGGGCCGGACAAGGCTGTCTCTCCTTGCAATATTGTTCTGTGTGCTGCGTTGCGACACCAGTCTCGCAGAACGCGCGACTTTTATGTGGTCTGTCATGTTCACGACGACTGACGGACTTGCCGACAGGGATAAGGACGGGGGGTGGGTAGTGGTGAGGACGGTTTTATTAGTGGGTCAAGACGGGTTAAGAGAAGAGAGGAGGAAGGTCGTATACCTGCTTCGTGTCGGTGGCTTAGACGTGTAAATATGTACTTCTATGTTGTTTCCGTTCTCCCGCTAGTTTTGGTGATGGTTATAGTTCATTGTTGGCAACAAGATTTTTTCGCCGCTTGAGCGAGGGAGGTACGGGATCCTTCGGGCGACCGTGGTGGGTTTGAGCGACGCCGATGGATGGATGTGATGGAAAAAATACGGACAGAACACCCATCCATCCGCTTGGGCAGTACATTCACTTTGGGGCTAACATTTGTGTTGTGTCTTGTTTCTTACCACGTTGTTAGAGCGGATCCCGCACGTGACAGATGAAGGCACGTACGCATCAGTTGACGTCCACGGAATGTTGCCGCTCCTCGTAGTCAAGTGAACAACTGGGAACTTTTAACACCTTTCTTTGTATCCAACGCATCGGACGCACACACGCTGGTTCGTATAAAGGAGCGCAGCGCAAGCGTCCAGCGGCGATGTAGCCCCGACCGTAGGGAGACGTCCGGTGGTCTATAGTATTCACCAGGACTCCTTCGACGGCTGTTAGTCCAGGCTGTGACATGGTTTATATGCATCCCACCAAGAGAAAAAGATGGCACAGGCCCAGCTATAGTGTGGTACAGTAGTACGCACTTGACCAAGCCTCTCGTCTGTGGATTTCGTCAGTTGAAAGCACAGCCGTAACTGCGCTCAAGCTTTCTGTATTGGCATGATGCACGTCGCTTTTGCAGCGCATCTCGTCTGTAGAACACGCTCGGGATTGAAGTGCAGTGGACGCGCGTGCACCCATGTACAGCGGCACTACCCGACACCCCAATCTCCAATCATTCGTCGTTTGTTCACCATTTATCGTAAGTAACTAGATCAGGCCTGCCCTCCCTCCCGTTCCTCGCTCACTAAAGCCACTTAAACCACCAAACACACAATTTTCTTCTTGGCAAGCCCCCGTAGGAAACGGGTAGCTTAGCTTGGCAATTGGTCTATGGCATCATGTTTATACTGTCAACAGCCTGGGCCGACCTTTAGAGATCTTCATACTGTCTGGATCGTTGACGGAAACCCCAATAAAAATGTACCAGTTGTATTGTACAACATGCGACAATAATAAGGTCAACCGCGTCGCACGGAACAACGCATGCCAGCATGAAACACCTACAGTAGTGCTCAATATCGACCGTATCGTGCGCACCAAAAGACAACAACACGCGACACCGGGAAAACCACACCCACCCCCACAATCAGGCTCCGGCGTGGCATACCCCCCCCCAAAAAAAAAACACACACACAAAAACATCCGAGACCATTACTAAAAGCGCAGTAGTAGGGTTGGACGCCCGCCCGCGCAAGGAAGTACAAGATGAGCTCATGGCAGCAAACTCCTCACACGCATACGAGAAAGATCGGAGCCCGGATTCATCGCCCCTTCTACATTCTGGTTTTGCCCGCACTTCGCTTTTGTTTAGAGATATTTTGTGGTTTGAAATTATGTAGACTATATGTCTCGCCAAGCACACGGTTCCAGTGGCACAGAACAACATCATGCAACAACACTACTGTAACTCCCAGAAACGCAACATCCCGCGTAGTCGAACTCCTCGATGAAGGAAGGCTTGAATGAAACAGATAGCAACACCAACAATAACGCACCCAAAACAACAATCCCGAAACCTCCGGGCGAACATCCTAGAAAACTAATTAGTCGCACGAAGCTGAAGTAAGTACCAATCCATCACCAGACAGCAACATGTTGATTTACAACCGTATCAAGAAAAATACCGAGGCCCCGGCCCAAATAATATGACGCATTTGAACTGATGCGCCATTCTCATCACCATAATATCATCTGTTCAGCGAGTCCTCTCCACCAAAAAAGAACCACAATACGTCGGAACACACACTAGACTAAATAGAACAGACATGTACGGCATTAGAACCCCACCCGACGGTTACGGGCACACACACCAACTGTAGACCATATGTCAATTTAACGAGAGAGGATATGAAGTACACCGAACACAATCAGGGCGCTCCCGAAACAGGAAGCAGTGGAGGTCCGGAAACAACCAAGCGGGGCTCAGATGTAGCGCGGTCAAAATCTCCCTCCTGGGCTTTGTTGACAAAATTGAAACCAGTACCATCATATCTCTGTCCCGCACACCACATAATAGCGCGGATGCATCTTCTTGCCACAATACCGCACTTGAGCAGTCGTAGCCTGCGGATGCTCTTCTCGTGCTACGATACTATTCGACTACAAGTAGGATAGGAGGATTTCACCTTCTCCACAAAGGCGGTTTGGCCGCCTTCGACAAACAACTTCTCAACTGCTGCTGTAGATGCCTCAAAGAAACCTCTCTATGTATGCGTGCTGCTCGCAACTTGTTTTTTAATGTTTTATCCCCGCAGATAGATGTGGACTACTGTGTATATACGTACGGGTGACGGGTGGACTGCGAGGGGCAAATATATATAATACAATCGTCCTGAAGAATCACCCCCTTCTGCCCCTCCAAAAGAAATAACAGTCCGCCGGCACCTTCGCAGCTAGCACCTACTACAGCTAGAACCTACGAAACGGGTCATCTTACGAAAAAGATCGAGGAGAGTGTCAGGTCGGGAGAAGAACCGTAGCGTCCGTTATCACGCACACATCTCTACTCGACACAAGTCTCGCCGTCACGCACGCGTGCGCGCAACCGCAAACGATCGCCCGTCGGCAGACCTAAGAGGACAACAGCAGCGAGACACTACCACTGTCCATCTATCTATCATGTCGTAGTTGCCGCGCCGTCAGTCGTCTAGTCATCGTCTTTGAAACCAGCAGGCACGAGCACCGGGGTCTCTCCTGCGCCCTCCTCCTCTTCCTCTTCTTCGACGCTCTCGTCCGCCTTCGCCACCCCGCTGCTCAGGGTTAGCCCGAGCTGATCCTTGGGTAGAGCGTCGCCACCGCCACCGCCACGGCCGCCGCCACCGCCACCGCCACCGCCACCGCCACCGCCACCGCCACCGCCACCGCCGCTGGCCGGCTTCTCCAGAGCGAACGCCTCAAGCGCCTCCAGGAAGTCGTCAACCTTTTCGTGCTCGCCCAGCACCTTCTCCATCGTCGCGGGCGTGAGCTCGCCCCGGTCGCCCCCGCCGTAGTTCGAAGCGGGCCTCCTTCTCAGCGCGACGGCCTTGTCGCTGAAGACGTCCTGGAGGCGTTTCTTCTGCTCGTCGGTGAGGCTCTCGCTCTCCTCGGGGAAGAAGTGCTTGGTCATTGCCAGCGCCGCGTCGTACCTTTTTTCGTTTCGGGTGGACGACGGGGGGGGAGGGGGGGGGGGGAGGTGAGCTTGTGTGTGGCATTGTACGCGCTGAACTAATCGGGATAGAGCCGGGACGGATGAATTACTTCCGGTGTTTGCTGTTTGCACCGACAAGAGAGCTTAAATGACGGCAGAGAACAACCAACACCATCTTCGCGGCGGCGGCGGCGGCGGCGGCGGCATTAACACGGGAGATTTTGAAGAAGCGTTTCGGCCTAGAGAGTGGCCTGCCCATCGCCACTTTCACTCACCGCATGTACCCGAGAAGAATCTTCTGATCGACGCGCCCGGGCCGGATGAGAGCGGGGTCCAAGCAGTCGACGATGTTGGTGGTCACCACAACGAGCCTGCCGGGCGTGTCCACGACCCCGTCCAGAACGTTCAGGAGACCCTGGCAATGCGTCCGATGTTTTATTGTTTAGTTTTTCGTCATATGTTTTGTTGGTTGGCTTTGGCCAGTTATTTCTACTACCGTTGTCAAGGTTGCGTATAAACACCGAGTCTAGGATTCGGGAGGAACGCGTGTTTTTTTCGAAAAAAAACTGTAGCGCGTGTGTGTGCGGCAATTACTCCATCGACCGGGGGCGCATGGTTGAAGGGGAGTATCACAGCGCAGTTCCTAACGTAGTGAACAAACAAACGCTGAAAGGGATCTTCTAAACGACGTCATTCCCGACTCACCATGAACCCGAGCTTGCAGCGATGTGTCAACCCCCAACCTCCGGAAAACTGTCAAGAGGGAACAACGCCATCACTGACCCACAAAGAAACCGAGCTGGCAGCAAAGTGTTCAACTCCAAACCCCTGTAATACTATCAGAAGAGGTATAGTACATGGATGCCGCCTACACGAAACTCCCGATCGATCAGTGGCGGCTCACCGAGAGGTCGAGCTTGTCGTACGCGTCCGCGTACTCCTCGCTGTCGTCGCCCTTGCTGCAGCTGCTGCTGCTGCTGCTGTTGTCGTCGTTGTTGATGATGCTCTTTCTGGTCTTGACGATCTTGGACGCCGCGTCTACGTCCTCGAACACGTAGATCACGTTCTCGTGCTTGAGCGGGACCGGCAGCTCTTGCGTGGCCACGCGGAACGATTGGTCGAACATGATGTTCATCAGGTCCTGTCGGGGTTTTATTGGTGGTCAATTTTGATTCGGACTTTTAGTTGGACAAAGGTCGGGACCGCGATCGATATCTCTGGCTGATTGGTTCGGCGAGATACAGCAGTACAAGTTGGTTGAATCCTAACACAGACTCAATCAATCAACGGGGACGACCGCTGAACTGTAGAACACATCGACCCTAGGAAGAAAACATACCACGGGAAAACGGTGGGCCTATTCTTGCGCCGCAACCCGAGAGACATGCACCGGAAACCTTACCGTTTTTCGTCACTCCTTCGAAAGGCACATGTCCACCGGCACTTCTTCGGGCAGACAAGCAAAGAAACCACCGAGTAGGTTGGTCTGCGATCGCACCCCACCACACCACAAAGAATATCTGAGCTACAGTACATGCATATAGTACATAGAGAGACGATCGTCCTTCCGCCTACCCGCGCCCTTGCTGCCCCGCCCCTGCCTGCAACTCCAACCACCGTGCCTCCTCCAATTCACCTCATTGGTTTTGATCCGCCCCAGGGGAACCTGGATGATGTGCCTCCCGGTCCGGCACGCTAGTGCCTTGATGAGGCTCGTCTTTCCGGTGCCGGGGGGGCCGTGGAGGAGAAAACCGAGCTTGTGCGGGTAGCCCCTGATGGCGTATCTGCCCCTCTTGGCCTCGAAGTTCTCCAGCGCCCTGAGCAGTTGTTCCTTCTCCGGGAAGAAGAGGGAGTCGAAGTCCTTCACGTCGCCCAGCTTGTAGCGCTTGTAGCTGATGATGCGTGGAGCATATTTGTTACAAGTATTGTTTGTGCGAGGACAATTATAATTGGGGTGTTGGCGTTGGCGGGTACATGATGGTGGTGGTGTTGATGTTACTGACGATTGGTTTGATGGCTTGAATGAGAGGGCGATGTCGTGGGCGCTACTCGTTGTTGTTGGTTCGCCCGACGGAGAAGAGAGGTCCACGTTCCTGTTCTGTCGGTGACGTTATCCGGTGTGCACGCTCAACCCTAACGTTCGACAGTCAGTCCCTTTTGAACCGTAATCCTTGTCTCGTGTTTCTCGCCTTTTTCCGGGTTCACATTTTCTTGTGGGGGGTTCTCTCTCGTCCGTGAACAGACCAGTCACCGATCACACTC
>FN649727.1:5580689-5607873 GCA_000310025.1 Ectocarpus siliculosus | reverse complement strand
CTTGAGTTCATCTCATGGTGTGTCCGACTTCGATGCGTGCGGAGAAGCAAGCAAAACCCGTCCAACCAAGAGAAAAAACCCGCCCACGTAATTCTTGCTCCCCCCCCCCATTCTCATCATTGCAATCTCCACATCTACCTGGCGCTTTCACACACAACACATTCCACCCGTATCTGCGCACCACGGTATCGAGAATCGCCCCATGAGGCGGGTCGACCTAAGCCGTAGCCAAACGTAATTATGACCGCATATCGTGATTCGATTGGAGAATGCGGAGGGGGGAGGGGGGGGGGTCCGAGGAAAACGCCGAAGGGGTCGCAAACATGCGTTCATGATGATGGAACAGACTAAAGTTGTTGATCGTCGGGCACACGGCTAGATTAAGACGTGGCCCACCGTACTCCAACAACACACACTTAGCAACAACAACCGGCACGATCTACATCCAGCTTACATGATGGGAGAGGAATCCTCCTTCTTCACGGGATGACCCTCCTCATCTTCCATGCCGTCGGGGTATCTGGCCGACGCTCCCTTCTTCTTCGGCGGTTCCTTGGCGGCCACCAGACTGTACCTGAAAACAGGAGAAGTCGTTTCGATCCAAACACACGTATGTTTTGTTGGAGGTTTGGATGACTTGTTGTCTCGCTTTCGCTGGGTTGTGAAGTCAGCCCTCTGTCCACCTGTGATTTGGATCGTCATTCGAATCACCTCCCCGAACGAGGTGCTCCGATAGTTTTCTTTTTGTCGTTTTGCTTTCGTTCAGATTTTGGCTCCAACTTTGCTGCTTTGAGTCGACTCTGTACGTTGATTGTGGAGATGGCAGCATAAGAAACACATTTGGGGCTCTTGTTTCTTCTCTCTCACTCGCATGGATGGGAGGTATATCAGCATTTCTTAATCCCTTTGCTCGACATTCCCGAACAGACCATTCCAGGTATTCCATCACCAATGTCTTGACAAAACAGTTTAGAGTGTCGGGTCTCCCCCATGTTACCGTTCCCAAGTCGTCTTCCGAACCGAAGATAGATACCGTTATGTGCTCATGGTGCTAAATGTCGTTTTATGACTTGTAAAGGTGATCAACGAGTGGTCAAACTTCCATCAGTCCGGCACCCAGACGGACCGCATCATGCATGTGTGTTTAGTAGACCCCGAGCGATGTCTAGAGCGTGGGTGATACTTGTCACCAACAAGAGACGCTCTGTCACATTTGGACATCGCCACGGCTAGACATATCCTTAGTATGTGACAAGACAAAGGATTAGTCTTCCTTTGTAGCATGGGAAAAATTATGACATTGTCTTTAAGCTATCCTCTCTCTTAGGGCAGTTCAGCAAGAAGAAAACGACTCCTGGAGAATAAGTTGAGTGCCAATGTGTGCCTCGAATGACGTGTATGTATCTAGAAACTCCCCGTGTATCTGCTCCTTGTTCACGTAAAAACGTGTCCACGTGTGTACATCGTCCTTGGTGATGGAGCTCGACCTCGTTTGTCTCCCACATGTTCATCGGCCCACTGCACCATCTGGGCTTGCTTTTGTTTTGACTCACATGTATCTCGCGTTGTCTTCTGTGGACTCCATTTCCTTGGTGTACCAAGCGTACGCATCGGTGATGAAGTTTTTCACCTTCTCGTTTCCCTCCGGCCCGGCGCACCGGAAGGTGTAGTCGACAATCGTCGGCGGGGGGCCCCGGGAGTAGCTCTTGGACGACGCCTCTGTCTCGGGGAGCTTTTCGACGTCCTTCGTCTAGAGAGACAGACAGAGAGACAGAGAGATAGAGGTGCGTTTTTAGCATCGACCGCGATAGCCGGGCGGTCAACTTAAAGACGCCAGGCTCAGTGCGGTTGAAAACACGAAAGGCGATGGTCCGGGGGACGATAAGCTACTGTGTGAGAGAACGAGGGGGAGAGAGAGACAAGAGGCAGGGAGAGAACGAGACAAGAAGGGAAGATCACAAAAATGAGGCGCAGCTGGTGGCGGCGGAACGGGGACAACGCAGCAAAGAAATGGCTTGGTTGGTTGGTTGATTTCCGGCTTCAAAGGTGACGTATTCCGAAGCATATTTGTTTCCAATCCAAACGTGACGTTTAACGCTATGCCATGTACGTGCACGAGGTATGTATGTGGTTTCCCATCGCCCCTTCGCATCCCCTGCGGCGTGTAGTAGTAGCGATTGAGCAACGTGCGGGCAGGACGTCCGCAAGTGTTGTTGCACTGCTTGCAGAGCTTCCGAATGGGCTAGGCTGTACTTGTATATGATGGAGAAAACATAAAGTGGATGAACATACCGCGAGCGAGGTGAGCGTCCCCTGTTCCCGTTTGTACCTCCGCAACAACAAAAATAGCGAGAATTGCGTCTTCCGGCCAAACGTTCGGGATGGGGTGGACCTGGGTAAATTCTGAAAGGCTAACCAACATGTATGTGTACGCATACTCAAGAAAAACCCGCTCTGAGATTTCATGGGCAGCACCTGCTTAAACCAGACGCCGTTCTCCTTGTCCACTTCCACCCAGATTTGCTCCGGGGGCGCGATGTTGATGCTGAAGCGTTTCAGCTGGTCGGCGGAGCCACCGTACACCTGTGGCGTTACGAGTACAAGAACCGACCACGGTGAGAGAGAGGGAGAAGGAGAGAGAGAGAGAGACAAATGACAGATGCCCCAAGATTAGACTCATGCCTGGATTGTGCTCGAGTGAAGAGACAAGCCGGGACGAGAGCGACAATTATCAAATACATGCGTACGGCAGGCATTGCCAGATCCACCTCGAGAC
Organism: Ectocarpus siliculosus; assembly: GCA_000310025.1. Taxonomy (NCBI): domain Eukaryota; class Phaeophyceae; order Ectocarpales; family Ectocarpaceae; genus Ectocarpus; species Ectocarpus siliculosus. The sequence continues at coordinate 5,605,097 of FN649727.1, read as the reverse complement.
TTATCACACCGGAACATGGAGGAGCAAACAATCTGGTGTGTTGTTGCCCTTTTTGACTGCCGAGATGAAAGCGCTGCACAGATAGACCATGTCGTATCTGTATTGACAACCCATAGATCTTTATCGACTGGAAACACTCGCGCTATTCCTGCCCCTGCTGCCCTATTCACCCGTGTGTTTGTACCGCCTGGGCCAGGCTACCACCAGCAACAATATCAAACGCCCGTGCGTTTCGTTGCCTAGAGGAGGAAACACCCATGGCAGTCAACATATTCTGCTAACAACAAGGGCCGCTCACAACAAAAGGCACAGAATACGTCACACTGACTGGTGGTTTATTGAAGCAGCAGCCGCGGGGGAGGGGAAGCAGAAGCGGCAGAAGACACACTCTCATTGACGTAATGGACAGAGCGAGCTGATTGACCCCATTGAGGTCGGGAACAACGATACCAGCGGGGTCATCCACCGTGGAATTTGTATGCACGTTTCTTGGACGAACGGGAACAGCTGAACCACGAGCAGGTCCCCGGTTTGACGGACAAGTGGCCCAACTGACCTTAGGCACCGGCCTCCCGTAGCAATCTTCGTCATCCCCCTTGGTCGCGGCGGTGCTTCTGCTTGACAGTGTTCTAAAAAGGCCAGAGATCTCCGGTAGTGGACCTCGAACCGTTCACCCCAACAAAGCCGGAAGGGAGCACGCGACAGAAGAACGAAAGGAGGGGACAGAAGGGCGTTTGGTGAGAATTCCACGTGAACCCTCGCTACTTTGCCTCTTTTAGCATGATAGAGAATTATGTCTTGTCCGGTGCCCCGGTACTACTCTTCACGCTCAAAGGTCCACCAAGAATACCAACAAAAGAACTGCGGTGCCGCCTTTGACGAGTGCTGGCGGTGGAAAGAACGGCATACCAGGCACATGTCGTCTCTGTCTCTCCATCAACACACAAAAGAAGGTTGTGTGAAAAGAAGGAATCGACAAACAGATGTTCGGGCGATGTGATACCCTTCATGGAGGGGATTTCCACAGTCAGTCGTGAAGACAAGAAGGACAAAGAACAGAACGCGCCCCACGAAGGCTCCACCCTCTTTTGTCCACACATGCGACTGTGCATTACATTATTTGCTAGACTATTGGTACTCTTATTGAATCGAACGACACGACTCACGTGTCCGATGTAGAGCAGGATGGCCTTCTGCAGGATGTTGTTCCTCTTCCCTTCCTCGGAGTCCTCGACCGCCTCTGGTTGCCCGTGGTAAAAGCTCTCGCGGTCCTAGCGGCGGCAGCGGTGACGGCGGTCGTCTACAAGAACATGGTGAGCCTCAGAACAATAAGCCTCACAGACACGTCCAAACGCGCACGCAGACTGTTCGCTCTCTACCCCCCTCCCTCAGCGAGTTCTATCGTCAAAGGACTTCAACATGCATGATCATGAGCAACCCCCCACTCCCTCCAACGCGAAAACAAGGGGACCACGGTCGAAGAATGCAAGCGTGCGGCGGCGTTGCGTTTCGATTTTCGATTCGCTGGAGAGGAGACTCTACGGCCTGTCGGCTTTCTCGTGGAGTTACGTTTCTAATGATCGACTCACCACCCACCCTCCTGCATTCCTCTGCCCCGTTCACACTACTCACGAGACTACTTACTCACCGGTTTCTGGAACCTGATGGTCGTCTCGTAGGTGTTCCCCAGCCTGTAGAAGAAGGTGATGCCGCTGGCTTGCATGTGCTGCTGGATGTGGTGCCAGTTAGCCCTGACTAGGGGGATGCCCGCGATGAAGACGGTGTATACGGCGGCCGTGGCGACCGCGTCCTTCCAGGCATCGCCCGAAAGCCTCTTCGTGAGGCTTCCCTGGTACAACAACACCACCATGCATGACGATGACATGTGTTTACATAGTTCATCAGTGATGACGCTGATTGATATCGTGGCGTTTGTTTTCTCTTCTTGGCTTGCCTTCATCTGCAGCTGGTGTACCTGGTAAGGAAGAGTACAGGGTTTGTACACTGGTATGTCGATGTTTCTGGCTCACCCCCGGCCAGGCTTACTTTGACTACTATATAGCAAAAACGAGCACCGAGGGGCGTGGAGGATGCGCTTGTGTGTGTGGCAGCCCACAAAAACTCACGACAAAACCTACCGAGATTCTGTACATGAATAACCGTAAGATATCGACTGTCTATATGCATGCTGCCAAGCTAGCTGTGTTGTTGCCCCAAGGCTCTGGTCTCACGCGGAGATTGTTACGAACAAGGGTCTCAGAGTCTCTATTGTGGCGCCCAGTTGTGAACTAAACAAACATATCCGGCACGCTCCACAGCCCTCCGAAAAGCAAACGTGACACTACTTTTCCTTCGTTGCTCTTCTCTGGCTTGACATCACAGAGGAAATACAGCAGTACGTCTTACCGTAACCTTGGAGGATCATGTCACTTGCTCTACGGGCAGGTATCCACATAGTCTATGTACATCATCGCCTATTATTGTAGATACCACCACCTCCGCCCAACGGACCCGCCACCACAACAGCAAAATTTGCTCAATTCCCAAAATCCTGGCTGGCTTTCGAACGGTCAAGCCGGGGATGCATCAGTCGGTTTTCGCAACTTCTCTCTCTCTCTCTCTCTCTCTCCCTCTCTCTCTCTCTCTCTGCTTTGAAATGGGGGTCAAAGGGGTGGTGGCATGTCGAGGGGTCCGCACACAGATCGATTTGTCCGCAATTTACGTTGGTTGTGTCCTGTTCGGGGGCAGCGGGAGCATCGGAGGACAGCTCGAGCCACGCAGGCTGAAATCTACAAGCGCTGCACAACGAGAGTGCCAGGCGGGCCACACGCGTTGAATGTGTATCAGTCGCTCGCGCAGCATCACAAACAGCTTGGCTGGTCTGCTGCAAAACCAGCACACTCGCCCGTAGCAGCTGTTATGCATGCTTGCAATGCATGCGGCAAAAAAAGGTAGAGGACACAACACTACATGTTACTCATATGAACGATATACCACAACAGCAAACCACGTGACTCGAGCCTCACATGCATGCGGTTGCCCTCCAGCTTCATCAACGTATTGATGAACTCCATGTTCACGATACACGAGTGAGAACTGCGCGTATTGTACTGCTGTAGTACGGGCCGATGCCGTATGCGCAACCCGAATCTCGCCGCAGATCAATCTGTGCTCTTGATGAAGGAGGAGTACGCTGGTAGCTTTGTGTCTCGTGGAGAGGCCTCTTGTGCAAAGCTGGTCGGTGCGATGTGCTCAGCAGAAAGACTTGCCGGACCACTTGCAAAGCGGCCTGCTGCTGTTCTGCCCGTAGAGGAGGCACGCTTGGTTTGTGGTCGTGTGATGTGCTGTGGAAAGTTCGCTCTGCAATTATTATTGCAGAAGGTGAAGAAAAGCAGGAATGGTCCGGAGATTCTTAAGAACCGAAGCGGACGCACGCAGTTGTAGTCTACGCAGCAAAATTGATTAAAAGTCAACATTATTTGGGATAAAGTGTTCAATCCGTGCTTTGGGTTTAGGGTTAGGGATACTCTTAAGATCCTGTTCGACGCACGGAAGGTTATGTACATAAATCAGGTGGACCAACAGACCAACGGATACATACTCTCTCTGTGTGTATGCGTACAGAGGTGCTGCGAGCAGAGATCGGAACGGGTTTTCGTGTGTGGCAATTAATCTCATGGCATCATGTTTACTGTCAACAGCCTGCCGACCGTTAGAGAACTTCATCCTGGCTGGGTCGTTGACGGCAACCCCAATAAAATGTACAAGTTTACAAGATGCGATAATAATAACTTCAACCGCGTCGCATGGAACAACGCATGCCATCACAGAACACTTAATTATTATTAGTGCTCAATATCGACCGTAGTACTGTATCGTACCGAAGACATCAACAACACGTGACACCGGAAAACCACACACTCCCACAATCAGGCTCCGGCGTGGCATACCCCCCCCCCCAAAAAAAAAAAAAACACGTAAAACATTCAAGACCATTACTAAAAGCGCAGTAGGGTTGGACGCCCGGCCGACGCAAGTACAAGACGAGCCCATGGCAACCAACAACCCCTCACACGCACGCGCAAAAGGTCGGGACCCGGATTCATCGCCCCTTCTGCACTCACTCTCTGGTTTCCCCGCACTTTGCTTTTGTTTAGACGTATTTTGTGGGGGGCGAAATTATGCATGTCTCGCCGAGCACAGGGATTCAGTGTCACAGAAAAAAAAATCGAAGCACAACAACATCATGCTAACAGCACTAACTCCCAGAAACGCCAACATCCAGCGGAGTCGAACTCCTCGAAGAAGGAAGGCTTGAACCACACACTGTGCACACAGCAACGCCAATAAGACACATCCAAAACAACCATAATCCCGAAACTTCTGAACGAACATCCACAAGGAACTATGTCGTACCATCATCAGCACATACTATATGTAGCGCTCGACTATAATATATATATATCAGCAAGATACAAATTCTTTCGGCCAGACAACAACTAACATATACACGAACACATCAAGAATACGCAACACGTTGAACTGATGCGTCGACGTTCTCACCACCATATTCTCACCACCATAATATCATATCTTCAGCGGGTCACTCGCATAAAAAAGCACCACAAGACGTTGGAACACTAGATACGGCAACAGAACCCAAACGACGGAAGACACGCACACACACCAACTGTAGACGATTTCTCAGTTTTTCTTTCATCGAATATGTACAGTGAGGGGGCCCCCGAAAAGCCATGGGGGTCTGGAAACAATCGAGCGGGGCTCAGATGTAGCGCGGTCAAAATCTCCCCTTACAGGGCTTTGTTGACAAAACTGAAACCAATACCACCATATCCATCCCTCAATGCGAGCAGCGCGGGGTCTGTCCTGTACACCACAAAATAGCGCGGATGATGCATCTTCTTGCCACAATACCGCACTTGAGCAGTCGTAGTCTGTGGATGCTCTTGTCGAGCTACAATACTAGACTAGTCGACTAGGACTAGGAAGGAGGGCTTCACCTTCTCCACAAAAGCCGTGGTTTGCCTCCCTCGACAGACAGGTTCTCAAAAAAATGCCTCAAAGAAACACTCGTCAGGAAGAATCACCCCCGTCTGTCCCTCCAAAAGAAATAAAAGTCCGCCCGCACCTCGCAGCAGTAAACACCTATTATACGCGCCCCCCAGCCTCCGAAACGGGTTATCTTGCGACAAATATTGAAGAGAATGCCCGGTCGGGAGAAGCACCGTATTGTGTCCGTATTTCACACACACACACCTCTGTTCGACACACATCCCGCCGTCACGCACGCGCGCGCGCAACCGCAAACGATCGCCCGTCGGCAGACCTAAGAGGACAACAGCAGCGAGACACTACCACTGTCCATCTATCTATCCTGTCGTAGTTGCCGCGCCGTCGTCAGCTCTATCTATCTATCTAGTACTAGTCATCGTCTTTGAAACCAACAGGCACGAGCACCGGGGTCTCTCCTGCGCCCTCCTCCTCTTCCTCTTCTTCGACGTTCTCGTCCGCCTTCGCCACCCCGCTGCTCAGGGTTAGCCCGAGCTGATCCTTGGGTAGAGCGTCGCCACCGCCACCGCCACCGCCACCGCTGGCCGGCTTCTCCAGAGCGAACGCCTCAAGCGCCTCCAGGAAGTCGTCAACCTTTTCGTGCTCGCCCAGCACCTTCTCCATCGTCGCGGGCGTGAGCTCGCCCCGGTCGCCGCCGCCGTAGTTCGAAGCGGGCCTCCTTCTCAGCGCGACGGCCTCGTCGCTGAAGACGTCCTGGAGGCGTTTCTTCTGCTCGTCGGTGAGGCTCTCGCTCTCCTCGGGGAAGAAGTGCTTGGTCATTGCCAGCGCCGCGTCGTACCTTTTTTCGTTTCGGGTACACGAGGGGGGGGGGGGAGGGGAGGTGAGCTTGTGTGTGGCATGGTACGCGCTGAACTAATCGGGATAGAGCCGGGACGGATGAATTACTTCCGGTGTTTGCTGTTTGCACCGACAAAAGAGCTTAAATGACGGCAGAGAACAACCAATACCATCTTCGCAGCGGCGGCGGCGGTTTGACTAACACGGGAGATTTTGAAGAAGGGTTTCGGCCTAGAGAGTGGCCTGCCCATCACCACTTTCACCCACCGCATGTATCCGAGAAGAATCTTCTGATCGACGCGCCCGGGCCGGATGAGAGCGGGGTCCAAGCAGTCGACGATGTTGGTGGTCACCACAACGAGCCTGCCGGGCGTGTCCACGACCCCGTCCAGAACGTTCAGGAGACCCTGGCAACGCGTCCGATGTTTTATTGTTTAGTTTTGGCCATATGTTTTGTTGATTGTTGTTGGCCAATTATGTCTACTATCGTTGCTGTCCTTGCGTAAACACCAAGTCTAGGATTCGGGAGGAACGCGTGTTTCTTTCGAAGAAACCTGTAGCGCGTGTGTGCGCGGCAATTACTTCATTGCGCGGGGGACACATGGTTGAAGGGGAGCATCACAGCGCAGTTCCAAGGGTGGTGAACAAACAAACGCCGGAGAGGGATCTTTAAAAAGGCGGCATTCCCGACTCACCATGAACCCGAGCTTGCAGCGATGTGGTGTCAACCCCCAACCTCCGGAAAACTGTCAAGAGGGAACAACGCCATCACTGACCCACAAAGAAACCGAGCTGGCAGCAATCAATGTGTTCAACTCCAAACCCCTGTAATACTGTCAAAAGAGGTATAGTACATGGATGCCGCCTACACGGCACTCCCGATCGATCAGTGGCGGCTCACCGAGAGGTCGAGCTTGTCGTACGCGTCCGCGTACTCCTCGCTGTCGTCGCCCTTGCTGCAGCTTCTGCTGCTGCTGCTGCTGCTGTCGTCGTTATTGATGATGCTCTGCCTGGCCTTGACGATCTTGGACGCCGCGTCTACGTCCTCGAACACGTAGATCACGTTCTCGTGCTTGAGCGGGACCGGCAGCTCTTGCGTGGCCACGCGGAACGATTGGTCGAACATGACGTTCATCAGGTCCTGTCGGGGTTTTATTGGTGGTCAATTTTGATTCGGACTTTTAGTTGGACAAAGGTCGGGACCGCGATCGATATCTCTGGCTGATTGGTTCGGCGAGATACAGCAGTACAAGTTGGTTGGATCCTAACACAGACTCGATCAATCAACGGGGACGACCGCTGAACTGTAGAAGGTAATCATTTTTCACACATCGACCCTAGGAAGAAAAATACCACGGGAAAACGGTGGGCCTATTCTTGCGCCGCAACCCGAGAGACATGCACCGGAAACCTTACCGTTTTTCGTCACTCCTTCGAAAGGCACATGTCCACCGGCACTTCTTCGGGCAGACAAGCAAAGAAACCACCGAGTAGGTTGGTCTGCGATCGCACCCCACCACACCACAAAGAATATCTGAGCTACAGTACATGCATATAGTACATAGAGAGACGATCGTCCTTCCGCCTACCCGCGCCCTTGCTGCCCCGCCCCTGCCTGCAACTCCAACCACCGTGCCTCCTCCAATTCACCTCATTGGTTTTGATCCGCCCCAGGGGAACCTGGATGATGTGCCTCCCTGTCCGGCACGCTAGTGCCTTGATGAGGCTCGTCTTTCCGGTGCCGGGGGGGCCGTGGAGGAGAAAACCGAGCTTGTGCGGGTAGCCCCTGATGGCGTATCTGCCCCTCTTGGCCTCGAAGTTCTCCAGCGCCCTGAGCAGTTGTTCCTTCTCCGGGAAGAAGAGGGAGTCGAAGTCCTTCACGTCGCCCAGCTTGTAGCGCTTGTAGCTGATGATGCGTGGAGCGTATTTGTTACAAGTATTGTTTGTGCGAGGACAATTATAATTGGGGTGTTGGCGTTGGCGGGTACATGATGGTGGTGGTGTTGATGTTACTGACGATTGGTTTGATGGCTTGAATGAGAGGGCGATGTCGTGGGCGCTACTCGTTGTTGTTGGTTCGCCCGACGGAGAAGAGAGGTCCACGTTCCTGTTCTGTCGGTGACGTTATCCGGTGTGCACGCTCAACCCTAACGTTCGACAGTCAGTCCCTTTTGAACCGTAATCCTTGTCTCGTGTTTCTCGCCTTTTTCCGGGTTCACATTTTCTTGTGGGGGGTTCTCTCTCGTCCGTGAACAGACCAGTCACCGATCACACTCACACGTTCAAGCTGAAATGCGCTTGAGTTCATCTCATGGTGTGTTCGACTTCGATGCGTGCGGAGAAGCAAGCAAAACACGACCAACCAAGAGAAAAAACCCGCCCACGTAATTCTTGCTCCCCCCCCCCCATTCTCATCATTGCAATCTCCACATCTACCTGGCGCTTTCACACACAACACATTCCACCCGTATCTGCGCACCACGGTATCGAGAATCGCCCCATGAGGCGGGTCGACCTAAGCCGTAGCCAAACGTAATTATGACCGCATATCGTGATTCGATTGGAGAATGCGGAGGGGGGAGGGGGGGGGGTCCGAGGAAAACGCCGAAGGGGTCGCAAACATGCGTTCACGATGATGGAACAGACTAAAGTTGTTGATCGTCGGGCACACGACTAGATTAAGACGTGGCCCACCGTACTCCAACAACACACACTTAGCAACAACAACCGGCACGATCTACATCCAGCTTACATGATGGGAGAGGAATCCTCCTTCTTCACGGGATGACCCTCCACATTTACCATGCCGTCGGGGTATCTGGCCGACGCTCCCTTCTTCTTCGGCGGTTCCTTGGCGGCCACCAGACTGTACCTGAAAACAGGAGAAGTCGTTTCGATCCAAACACACACGTATGTTTTGTTGGAGGTTTGGATGTCTTGTTGTCTCGCTTTCGCTGGGTTGTGAAGTCAGCCCTCTGTCCACCTGTGATTTAGATCGTCATTCGAATCACCTCCCCGAACGAGGTGCTCCGATAGTTTGCTTTTTGTCGTATTGCTTTCGTTCAGATTTTGGCTCCAACTTTGCTGCTGTTTTCGTGTTTGCGTGTGCGTGCTTTGAGTCGACTCTGTACGTTGATTGTGGAGATGGCAGCATAAGAAACATATTTGGGGCTCTTGTTTCTTCTCTCTCACTCGCATGGATGGGAGGTATATTAGCATTTCTTATTCCCTTTCTGCTCGACATTCCCGAACAGACCATTCCAGGTATTCCATCACCAATGTCTTGACAAAACAGTTTAGAGTGTCGGGTCTCCCCCATGTTACTGTTCCCAAGTCATCTTCCGAACCGAAGATAGATACCGTTGTGTTCTCATGGTGCTAAATGTCGTTTTATGACTTGTAAACGTGATCAACGAGTGGTCAAACTTCCATCAGTCCGGCACCCAGACGGACCGCATCATGACCGTTGCCCATGCACCACATACATCTTTTGTGAGTTACGCATGGCGACGTCCAGAGCGTGGGTGATACTTGTCACCAACAAGAGACGCTCTGTCACATTTGGACATCGCCACGGCTAGACATATCCTTAGTGCCTCCTCTGAATTATCCCCCCCCCCCGGTAATTGCCATCGGGGTTGGGTTTTCGTCGCTTTGCAACGACCTAGTAAAGCAAGCCTCCCCCTCGGTGTTTGCCACCGGGATTGGGTTTTCGTCGCTTGGCAACGACGTTGTACAACAAGCCATTTCACCTCGTGAACTCGGCAACCGTTTTTTTTACCTCTGTTTTTTTTTTGGCGGTAACCATAATGGTGGTCGAGTAGATCATGTTGTACGGGGTGGAGAACCCTCACTCCGCGCAAGGGGGATAATCGCACCACGTTGTGTTAAAATGGTCAAGCATCCTCGAGGCAGTTACACAGTGCTTACAACTGTCTCTGGAAGTGAAAGCACCAGAAAATAAATTAAGTCATACGCAGTTGTCATCCGTACGCAAGGAAGCAAGCACAAGATGCCGAACACCCTAAGCAGGATGCAGCGCACCCTTCATGCGACTCGCCGAATACCTCACGGCGCTTCGCGCTTGGTGATGTGAGAGCCTGGTCCGGTGAGAACCCGGCATGCTCCGCCCCGGCTTTGTAGAGATGCGAGGTCAATGGTGTAACGACTACGGCATGCACGACTATGAGTACCCCCCCCCCCCCCCCCCAATTTGGCCGAAATGGGCATAAAAACGCTGAATTATCCCGGGGACAATTTGTTTTTTGTATTTTTTTATGATCTCCCCCCTGCCGTAGACATATCCCCGGGGACGTATTTTTTCTGCGCATAAAAAACGTGTCCCCGGGGGATTTTTGCTCATAGAAAACGCGTCCCTGGGGGAGGAGTGCATGGAAATCGGTTGGTGTGTTCTGTTGAATGCCGTCGGAATAAGGTCCGAGGTTCACGGGCTCCGTCCGCGCGTTTAGCAATAAGGTATCATGATGGTACAAACATCGCTTTTCGAAATCGGTGCAACCGAACCAGAGTTCTTGTTGTTCGTAGATGGTGTTTTGACCAGACATCGTGAAGCAGATGAGGTGAGGTAGTTGTGTGTGTGAGGTAGTTGTGTGTGTGCGTGTGTTTCCGGTAGATTTCCCCGGGGCAACTTGTGCCCGTTTTTTTTTTTTTTTTGAACGTGTCCCCCTTACCGTAGAGATACCCCCGGGGATATCGTTGTGGGCAAAAAAGATAGTGTCCCCCGGGAACAAGTCAGAGGATATTCCGGGATGTGACAAGGACGAGTCTTCCTTTGTAGCATGGGAAAAATTATGACATTGTCTTTAAGTTATCCTCTCTCGTAGGGCAGTTCAGCAAGAAGAAAACGACTCCTGGTGAATAAGTTGAGTGCCAATGTGTGCCTCGAATGACGTGTATGTACCTAGACACTCCCCGCGTATCTGCTCCTTATTCACGTACGACGTGTCCACGTGTGTACATCGTCCTGTTCATGGAACTCGACCTTGTTTGTCCCCACATGCCCATTGGCCCACTGCACCATCTGGGCTTGCTTTTGTTTTGACTCACATGTATCTCGCGTTGTCTTCTGTGGACTCCATTTCTTTGGTGTACCAAGCGTACGCATTGGTGATGAAGTTCTTCACCTTCTCCTGTCCCTCCGGCCCGGCGCACCGGAAGGTGTAGTCGACAATCGTCGGTGGGGCCCTGCGGGAGGAGCTCTTGGACGACGCCTCTGTCTCGGGGAGCTTTTCGACGTCCTTCGTCTAGAGAGACAGACAGAGAGACAGAGAAGGGGGGGGGGGGAGAGAGAACGAGACAAGAAGGGAAGATCACAAAAATGAGGCGCAGCTGGTGCCCGCGGAACGGGGACAACGCAGCAAAGAAATGGCTTGGTTGGTTGGTTGATTTCCGGCTTCAAAGGTGACGTATTCCGGAGCATATTTGTTTCCAATCCAAACGCGACGTTTAACGCCATGCCATGTACGTGCACGAGGTATGTATGTGGTTTCCCTTCGCTCCTTCGCATCCCCTGCGGTGTGTAGTAGTAGCGATTGAGCAACGTGCGGGCAGGACGTCCGCAAGTGTTGTTGCACTGCTTGCAGAGATGGGCTAGGCTGTACTTGTATATGATGGAGAAAACATAAAGTGGATGCCGCGAGCGAGGTGAGCGTCCCCTGTTCCCGTTTGTACCTATCGTGTTCAGGGTGTCGGCGCGTGTACTATGCTATCACGCTCACGGGCTCTTGTCGAGAGCGTGTTGCACAAAGGAGTGACTCAAGTTTCTTGATTAACGATTAACGAGTGAGAGACATGGGCATGCAAGCAGAGCCTACGCGTCAACTCCATCACACCCATCATGTACAATATTTATCTGCGTAACCCCCGGAGATCTTGGAGATTAGTATCCTGCCGAGTGCACACACAAACAGCCCCCCTACTCGACCTCCCCAACAACAAAAATAGCGAGAATTGCGTCTTCCGGCCAAACGTTCAGGATGGGTGGGCCTGAGTAAATTCTGAAAGGCTAACCAACATGTATGTGTATGCATACTCAAGAAAAACCCGCTCTGAGATTTGACGGGCAGCACCTGCTTAAACCAGACGCCGTTCTCCTTGTCCACTTCCACCCAGATTTGCTCCGGGGGCGCGATGTTGATGCTGAAGCGTTTCAGCTGGTCGGCGGAGCCACCGTACACCTGTGGCGTTACGAGTACAAGAACCGACCACGGTGAGAGAGAGGGAGAAGGAGAGAGAGAGAGAGACAAATGACAGATGCCCCAAGATTAGACTCATGCCTGGATTGTGCTCGAGTGAAGAGACAAGCCGGGACGAGAGCGACAATTATCAAATACATGCGTACGGCAGGCATTGCCAGATCCACCTCGAGACTTATCACACCGGAACATGGAGGAGCAAACAATCTGGTGTGTTGTTGCCCTTTTTGACTGCCGAGATGAAAGCGCTGCACAGATAGACCATGTCGTATCTGTATTGACAACCCATAGATCTTTATCGACTGGAAACACTCGCGCTATTCCTGCCCCTGCTGCCCTATTCACCCGTGTGTTTGTACCGCCTGGGCCAGGCTACCACCAGCAACAATATCAAACGCCCGTGCGTTTCGTTGCCTAGAGGAGGAAACACCCATGGCAGTCAACATATTCTGCTAACAACAAGGGCCGCTCACAACAAAAGGCACAGAATACGTCACACTGACTGGTGGTTTATTGAAGCAGCAGCCGCGGGGGAGGAAGCAGAAGCGGCAGAAGACACACTCTCATTGACGTAATGGACAGAGCGAGCTGATTGACCCCATTGAGGTCGGGAACAACGATACCAGCGGGGTCATCCACCGTGGAATTTGTATGCACGTTTCTTGGACGAACGGGAACAGCTGAACCACGAGCAGGTCCCCGGTTTGACGGACAAGTGGCCCAACTGACCTTAGGCACCGGCCTCCTGTATCTATGAACGCCATCCCCCTTGGTCGCGGCGGGCTTCTGCTTGACAGCGGTCAAAAAGGCCAGAGATCTCCTGTAGTGGAGATCCAGCTGTTGTCTCCAACCAACAATGAAGGGCGGTCGCGACAGAAGAACGAAAGGAGGAGACAGAAGGGCGTTTGGTGAGAATTCCACGTGAACCCTCGCTACTTTGCCTCTTTTAGCATGATAGAGAATTATGTCTTGTCCGGTGCCCCGGTACTACTCTTCACGCTCAAAGGTCCACCAAGAATACCAACAAAAGAACTGCAGTGCCGCCTTTGACGAGTGCTGGCGGTGGAAAGAACGGCATACCAGGCACATGTCGTCTCTGTCTCTCCATCAACACACAAAAGAAGGTTGTGTGAAAAGAAGGAATCGACAAACAGACGTTCGGGCGATGTGATACCCTTCATGGAGGGGATTTCCACAGTCAGTCGTGAAGACAAGAAGGACAAAGAACAGAACGCGCCCCACGAAGGCTCCACCCTCTTTTGTCCACACATGCGACTGTGCATTACATTATTTGCTAGACTATTGGTACTCTTATTGAATCGAACGACACGACTCACGTGTCCGATGTAGAGCAGGATGGCCTTCTGCAGGATGTTGTTCTTTTTCCCTTCCTGGGAGTCCTCGACCGCCTCTGGTTGCCCGTAGTAAAAGCTCTCGCGGTCCTAGCGGCGGCAGCGGGGACGGCGGGCGTCCACAAGAACATGGTGAGCCTCAGAACTAGACTATAAGCCTCGCAGACACGTCCAAACGTGCACGCAGACTGTCCGCTCTCTACCCCCCCCCCCCCAGCGAGTTCTATCGTCAAAAGACTTCAACATGCATGATCATGAGCAACCCCCCACTCCCTCCAACGCGAAAACAAGGGGACCACGGTCGAAGAATGCAAGCGTGCGGCGGCGTTGCGTTTCGATTTTCGATTCGCTGGAGAGGAGACTCTACGGCCTGTCGGCTTTCTCGTGGAGTTACGTTTCTAATGATCGACTCACCACCCACCCTCCTGCATTCCTCTGCCCCGTTTACACTACTCACGAGACTACTTACTCACCGGTTTCTGGAACCTGATGGTCGTCTCGTAGGTGTTCCCCAGCCTGTAGAAGAAGGTGATGCCGCTGGCTTGCATGTGCTGCTGGATGTGGTGCCAGTTAGCCCTGACTAGGGGGATGCCCGCGATGAAGACGGTGTATACGGCGGCCGTGGCGACCGCGTCCTTCCAGGCATCGCCCGAAAGTCTCTTCGTGAGGCTTCCCTGGTACAACATCACCACCATGCATGACGATGACATGTGTTTAGTTCATCAGTGATGACGCTGATTGATATCGTGGCGTTTGTTTTCTCTTCTTCGCTTGTCTTTTATCTGCCGCTGGTGTACCTCGTAAGGAAGAGTACAGGGTTTGTACACTGGTATGTCGATGTTTCTGGCTCACCCCCGGCCAGGCTTACTTTGACTACTATATAGCAAAAACGAGCACCGAGGGGCGTGGAGGATGCGCTTGTGTGTGTGGCAGCCCACAAAAACTCACGACAAAACCTACCGAGATTCTGTACATGAATAACCGTAAGATATCGACTGTCTATGTGCATGCTGCCAAGCTAGCTGTGTTGTTGCCCCAAGGCTCTGGTCTCGCGCGGAGATTGTTACGAACAAGAGTCTCAGAGCATCTCTACGGGCGGTCCTGACAATTGTGGCGCCCAGTTGTGAAGTAAGAAATGAACATATCCGGCACGCTCCACAGCCCCCCGAAAAGCAAAAGTGACACTTCTTTTCCTTCGTTGCTCCCCTGTGGATCGACACCACAGAGGAAATACAGCAGTACGTGTTACCTATGAACCGTGCTCTACGGGCAGGTGTCTAGGTACCTATCTACATAAAACTATTATTGAAGATACCACCCCACCCGCCCAACGGACCCGCCACCAACAGCATGTAGGCAACGAGCTTTTACTCAATTCCCAAAATCCTGGCTGGATTTCGAACGGTCAAGCCGTAGACGCATTAGTCGGCTTCGGAACTTCTCTCTCTCTCTCTCTCTCTCTCTCTCTCTCTCTCTCTCTCTCTCTCTCTCTCTCTCTCTCTCTCTCTCTCTCTCTCTCTCTTTCGCTCGCTCGCTCTCTCTCTGCTTTGAAATGGGGGTCAAAGGGGTGGTGGTATGTCGCGGGGTCCGCACACAGATCGATTTGTCCGCAATTTACGTTGGTTGTCCTGTTCGGGGGCAGCGGGAGTATCGGAGGACAGCTCGAGCCACGCAGCCTGACAATCTACAAGCGCTGCACAACGAGAGTGCCAAGCGGGCCACACGCGTTGAATGTGTATCAGTCGCTCGCGCAGCATCACAAACAGCTTGGCTGGTTGCAGAAGGGGCGCACTCGCCGGTAGGAACTATGCATCCATCAGCTTCGTTACAAATGCATGCGGCAATAAAAGGTAGAGGACACAACACTACATGTTACTCATATGAACGATATAACACAACAGCAAACCACGTGACTCGAGCCTCACATGCATGCGGTTGCCCTCCAGCTTCATCAACGTATTGATGAATTCCATATTCACGACACACGAGTGAGAACTGCGCGTATTGTACTGCTGTATAGTACAGGCCGATGCCGTATGCGCAACCCGAATCTCGACGCAGATCAACCTTGCTGTGCTCTTGCAGGAGGTGCGCTGGTAGCTTTGTGTCTCGTGGAGAGGCCTCTTGTACAAAGCTGTTCGGTGCGCGGTGCTCAGCAGGAAGACTTGCCTGGCCACTTGCAAAGCGACCTGCTGTTGTTCTGCCCGTAGAGGAGGCAAGCTTGGTTTGTGGTCCTGTGATGCGCAGCGGCAACCTGGCGGCAGAACGTGAAGAAAAGCAGGAATGGTCCGGAGACTGTTGAGAACCGAAGCCGGACCCCCACCGACCGACGGAAGGTTTCTGTGGTTGGACCAACGGACCAACGGAAACTCTCTTCTACAGAGAGAGGTGCTGTGAGCGTGAGCAGAGATCGGAACGGGTTTTCGTGTGTGATAGACTATACCCAAAACTTTGATGGCACCGACTAGAGAGCGACCGTCCCAATAATGCGGCAGAGCGGAGCCGAGAGGGATGGACTGCTGCTGTGGTTTTTTGAGCGAGTCGTTCGCCATTGTTGCCCGCCGCCAACCTGGAGCAAGCACAGCAGTTTCACTCTCTTTACCTGTTGTTATTTTATTTTATTCAATTTTATTTTGTTTTATTTTCTTAGTATCACCCAACGAATCCATCTCTATCTTTCGATGGAAAACGACAAGTGCATACTTATGTATCACATATATTTAACCATTTGAAATAATACTGTTTGGCAACACAGACAGACAGGTACCACCGCCGTGGTTGTTACAAACAAAGCCCCCGCCGCCCCCCCAACAAATTTCAACACGCCCATCCATGTTGACACGCCCGGAAAATAGTCTACTACTGTACTCGTCCAGGTATTGCGGAGTTCTATCTACTGTACGTCATTACACTCAAATCTCATCTCACAATGAACGGTGTTTATCGTCGTCGTGGCAGTCGATGCCACATACATCCGAGGTGAAATCCCACTATTATTATACCACCGTCCAGTGAACATGCATACATACATACTGCCTAGCGCGGGCAGCAGGACATCGCAACGTTCGCGTCGCACACCCACACCCACACCACATAATAGCAGCATCCTCAGGTACAACGAAAATGGTCACCCTCCTCTTCGAACTATCTATCTCTTCGAAAAGCGGCGGGCAACCTGCGCGAACATTATACACATATATATATAGCTGACTATCTTTTGGGTCAGTCTACGTGAGGGGGGGGGGGGCTTCGACTATGGTCATTCCGCGGTTGAAGCGTAAAGGACAGGAATGGCTGCGTACGACGCAGTTAGTTGTGATGCTGCGGGTGACCCCCCTCCCTCCCAAGTCCCCCCAGGGTCAACTCGATCGATGACAAGGGGGTGGGTGGGGACTTGTTTTCGATCTCCTCTCTGAACCTCGACCCCCGGGGCCAACCAGCAATCAATGCATTCTGGTGACGAAAGGAAACTCTGGTACCGGACAAGATGTGCCTTGAAAAATAGGGAGGAGCACAACCCACATCACACCGAACTGTCGGAAGGTTGCCCCGGCGGGAGGGTTTTAACTAATGGCGTGAAAACAGGACCTTCCACGGCAAACTCGGCGATAGGGGGGGGGGGGGGGGGTACTCAAAGTCGTGCATGCCGTCGTCGTTAGACCATTGACCTCGCATCCCTACAAAGCCGGGACGGAGCACGCCGGGTTCTCACCGGACCAGCCTCTCACATCACCAAGCAGGGATTCGGCGAGTCGCATGAAGGGTGCGCTGCATCCTGCTAAGGGTGTTCGGCATCTTCTTACTTCCTTGCGTACGGATGACAGCTGCGTGTGACTTGATTTATTTTCTGGTGCTCTCACTTCCAGAGACAGTTAGTTGTAAGCACTGTGTAACTGCCTCGAGGATGCTTGACCATTTTAACACAACGTGGTGCGATCATCCCCCTTGCGCGGAGTGAGGGCTCCCGACCCCGCACAACACAATCTACTCGACCACCATTCATGACTCTGCGAGATAGGGGGGAGAGCTTTCGCATTATCTCTGAACCGCAGCAACATGTGTTTTTATGAGTTCCATCCCAGAACAAAGAACGGTCAGCGAACCCCAGTGCTGAAATGACCAAAGACAGATGCGCGAGACACTTAACAGCTCACAGAAATACTCACGACGGGTGGGCGTATGTTGACATGGGTGTAAAACCCCTTCGCCACCACCACGGTCCGCTTGATTGACTAAACAAAAGAGAGAGCCCAAAAAGGAGGCCAAGTTAGCCTACTACTACTACTGTGTCCCAACTACTGCTGCTGTGCCTCGATCCCTTGCCGTATCATCCATGTCGAATGGAACCAACCCTCCCTGTGTTCAATCCGTCAACCAACCAATTTCCAAACTCCGCGCTCCCCTGTCGACTATTATCACATCACGGGCTGTAGATCTCACGCAGATTCCTCGGAAAGCGCGCAAGTCCCCTTCTAGCCCACGACAAGAAAGCTGAAAATTCGCCAAAAATCAAACAGCCTAACCCCAATCAAATTCAAAATTTACCACCAGTACCTTAGGCACCCAGCCTCCCCTTCGATGACTTCTCCCCTCATGTAGGCGTTCAAAACAATCTCGGTTAACTCAGCCTTGGGAGCTAAAACAAGTTGGGTGCGTCGCAGTACTCAGTGGATTCATCACCCCAAATACACCAAAAAGCCCAACGATCCTATACCACTATCATTTATGATCGTTACCTCAATTCGCCACCCGTACACATAACACACGGAGAGACGCTATTATAGTTTCATACGGTACGTCTACACAAGAAAACAATGTGTGTACGAGGGGACCACCCCCGCCTCCCATACACAAAAAGTGCTGAATAATTTACATGGAACATAGATCACCGACCACAAAATGAGAACAATATCGCATTTCCTCCTCATCTTGGTCCGTAAAGCCCGTTGAAGAACTCTTCACTTCACTTCGCCTCTCCCTTCCCCTACGCTTTGCTTTGGTGCCCGTTCACAGAAAGCCCACTACTCCGAAAAGGTGCCTCGCTCGCCCGCGTAGGACCCCACCACCAGCCCACAAATACGTCCCTCACCCACACGACCACCATCATCCTTCCTTTCACGCACAAACGACGACACATGCACACACAAACCAAACACACCTTGCCTGCCGTACGCGCAACCTTACAGTTCTATTGCGCCAATCGCGACAATGCTTCATGCAGGCAATGGTTCCATTGATCCCCATCGCAACAACATAGAGGGACGAAAAGACTCTTGAACCGTTTAGATTCTCGCTGATGTTTTATGTACGAAACGTTGTGCTGTGTATCCCCCCAGTCATTTTGAGCTAGTAGATAAAACGCAGCAAAATCAATAACAACTAGACTAACTACTTTTAAAGGCAAGAGGAGGTCGCAGAGGGGAGGTCATCCTCAGGACCATCGGTCACTCGGGCGTCGTATGCTCGTCACAGGATAAATAACGAAGTAACACGTGCAAAACGTGGTCGGAGCGCCCGGTGAAACTCGCGCACAGCGCACGCAGCAACAGAACATTTGGCAACAAACACACGCTCGGCAGCGCAGAGGCATACAACCACCACCACCACCACCACCACCCCCGTCCCAGAGACTTTTCCACCCCCCCTCACAGGGGATCCCCCAGCCTCTCCAGAGCATCGAGGAAGTCGTCCACCTTGTCGTGCTCGCCCAGCATCTGCTCCACGGTGGCGGGCGTCAGCTGGCCCCCGTCGGCGCCGCCTCCGCGCTTGGACGTCCTCTTGCACCGCACCGCGGCGGCCTCGTCGCTGAAGACGTCCTGGAGGCGTTTCTTCTGCTCGTCGGTAATGCTTTCGCTCTCCTCGGGAAAGAAGTGCTTGGTCATCGCCAGAGCCGCGTCGTACCTTTTTTCGTTGCGGGTTGGAGGAGGGGGGAGGGGGGTAAGTTTGGCGATTAGTGTGTCGGAATCAGGTGTACACATATCATCTCTCTCTCTCTGTCTCGATTTTCTCCGTACCCAAAGTGTACCAACGCCGAAAGGGGGTGGGGTGCCTGTATGTGTAAGGAACAAGTGTTTTTTTTTTCACACGTGAAGCTCAAGGAGCACGGTGAACGGGGGGGCGAAGGCAGTCAGGGAGGGGAGTGGCACGTCGATGATGGACACGTTTTTTTTTTTACACGTGAAGCTCAAGGAGCACGATCACAACGGGGGGGCGAAACTAGTCAAGGAGGGGAGTGGCACGTTGATGATGGACAGTCACCAACCTTCGATGGCGCATCGCTCCTAAGGGCACAAGGCGCATCGCCTAGAGCTGGCGTGACCCCCGATGGTGCCTTAAACAACGCGCCTACGGAGGATGGGACACGAGGTCCAGCCCTAAACCTTGCGCACTCCAACACCCCCACCGAAACGTCGGCAGCAATCAACTCAACAACAAATAAAACATGGGTTTTGTTACAGTTGTTCCGGCTTTCTTTGAAAACGACAAAAAACCTTGTCACAAATTTTCACCTCTTGTTTACAGGTGGTTGGTTCTCTGGCATATGACTCATGTGACTCATGTGACTCATGTGACTCATATGACTCACTTCATGTATCCCAGAAGAATTGTCTTGTCGATGCGGCCGGGGCGGATCAGAGCGCGATCGAGCACGTCCACCAAGTTTGTCGTGAGGACGACGATTCTCCCGGGGGTGTCCACCACCCCGTCCAAAACATTCAGGAGACCCTGTAGCGTCGTTGTAGGGAATCGCGGCGATGTTCAGTCTCGGGGTTTTTGCCCATATTTGTTTTTCCCGGTCGTCGCGCGACTTGTTGCGGGCGTTGCGAATCTAGTGAGGCGGCCGTTAGATGGGAGTCGTTACGCAACTTGAGGTTTCGTCGCTTTGATGAATTCGCGCCCGCATTGTAACGGGGTGGAGAAAGAGACCGTCGTTATTGCCTTCGGTCACATTCTTTTCAACACACGGGGTGGGGTGGATGTTTGTCATTTCATCTGCGTTCACATTGTTGATGTGTAGGAGGTTCGTCTTCTTCTTCGCTTTGTTGACGGGGGGCGCCCAACAACAATGCGCAGACCACGGCTCTACATCCCTGCGTACGCGTAGTACATACATTGCGAGATTGTTTCCTCGAGGTCGGTAACGCAGAATACAATTGACCGCGGACTTCCGCCGCAACCAGCCAAAACCGACTCACCGACAGGTCGAGCTTGTCGTACTTGTTGGCGTACTTCACCCGGGCGGTCTTCCTCTCCCTCCTGTTGTTGATGTTGTTGTTGTTGCTAGGGCCCACGGCCTGCTTCGTGTCCCTCTCCTCGTCACTGCTGTCCTCGTCGTCATCACTGCTGCCCTCGTCATCCGTTGTACTATCATCATCACCGTCGTCTCCTCTGCCGCCTTTCTCCTCCTCCTCCTCCACCACCACCTCCTCCTCCTGCTTCTTCTTCTTCTTCTTCTCCCCGCCCCAACCCCGGACGTCAGCCGCGTCGGTGCTACCCTCGCCCCCTCTCCCCCCGGCCCCAGCCGCGGCCTCCCCCTCCTTGACCTCCCCCTCGGCCACCGCCGCCACCACCACCATGTCCTCCCCGCTCGTGGAAGGGGACGACAGCAGCGATGACGGCGCCGTCTTGGCGTTGTCGGACGTCGAGGGGCTCTGGGTGAGGGGCGGCGACATGGCGGGAAGGCTGCTCGGGGCTGGTGCCGTGTTCGGGACATCCACCGCCTGAGGGTGGTTGTGTGTTCGGTTTTTCGCGGGGGCGGCGGGCGGTGTTTTTTCCTTAGGGAGAGCGAGAGAGGAAATAGACATGCAACAAGTCTTGGGTGAAAAAAATTCAGTCAGAGCTTTAGAGACCGGGGGGTACACGGAAGGTACAACTGCTGTGTGTGATAAATGGCTACAGAGGTGAACCACGTCGAGAAAGAGTAGTGCGGGTGCTACGGAATGGATGTGGGTGCGTCCATTTGGGCGCACAATTGGACGACGCACGGAAGGTAGCTGCAAGGAGGTAGCGGGCGCGTGACATGATCCGTTCCAAGTGTGCGAAGACGGTAGGAAAATGAAGGAGAGTAGGCACCGCCAGCACAGAGAGAGACGCAAGGCGACAAACAACGGGCTGCGGAGAGCGTACACGACCAGCCAAAGCAGGAAGAAAGGAGCGAGAAAACACCTGAAACGAGATTTCAACCACTCTACCTACCAATAGGTACAACATTGTGCTACGCGCACCGCTTTTTTTTATCCCGTCCACCTATTTATGTAGATTGTGCTGACCTTTGACTCCGCGGTGCCGGCGTTGATGCTACTTCCCTTGCTCTCGGCCTTGTCCACGGTCTTCCCCTTCCCCTTGCTCTTGCCCTTCCCCTTGCCCTTGTCCCTCTTGGTCTGGCCCACCTTGCCGACGCTAGATTTGGCACCACCGGTCCTGCCGCTGCTGCCGCGGCCGCCGGTTTTGCCGCGGCCGTTCTTGCTGCCGCCGGCGCCGGCGCTACCACCCTTTAGAGGACGAACGAAACGCTTGCTCGCGTCGTTGTTGCAACTGATCGTGTCGTTGGTGTCCCTGGCTTTGACGATCTTGGAGGCTGCGTCTACGTCCTCGAACACGAAGATGACGTTGTCGTGCGTGAGCGAAATCGGCAGGTCTTGCTTCGCGACGGGGAAGGACTCGTCGAGCATGATGTTCATTAGGTCCTGTGGTCGGGTAGTCGGGTTGTCCACGCGCGCAGACACCAAGAACAAGGGGCACCGGTGACGGCTACGGCAAAAAGCGAGATGGTTCGGTTGTCCTTCTAGCAAAGTTAGCACGCACGGCAGTTTCACCCGTAGCAGTGGTCGCACCTCCCTCCGCCTAAAGCCTTTATTACCCAGGCAAAAGTCGATCGGCTTCGAGCACGAACAAAAACCACGAAAAAAAAACAATCAAAGTGCATCACGAAGATATGAAAAAGTCTCACAGTCGATAGATAGACACCTTGACAAAACGCCCACGCACTCCCTGTTCTACTCCGCCCTTGCACCCTCTTACCCATATCTCTCAACCCAACCCTTTCCCCTCCCCGCCCCCTCGACCGCCCACGACACCACACCCCACATCACCCCACCTGATTGGTGTTGACCCGCCCAAGGGGAACCTGGATGATGTGCCTCCCCGTCCGGCACGCGAGTGCCTTGATAAGACTCGTCTTTCCGGTGCCGGGGGGGCCGTGGAGGAGAAGACCGAGCTTGTGTGGGTAGCCCCTGATGGCGTACCTGCCCCTCTTGGCCTCGAAGTTCTCCAGCGCCCTGAGCAGCTTTTCCTTCTCCGGGAAGAAGAGGGAGTCGAAGTCCTTCACGTCGCCCAGCCGGTAGCGCTTGTACCTGATGTCGTTTCCATACACCCCGATCAAAGGGACACGCGATTGAGCGCGTGCGGTGGTTCGAGATTTTTTTTGGGGTTTTGGTGCTGTAGTGCCTGCTGCTGTTGTTGCTCATGGCGAGGACGATGGGCGCATGAGGGGGGTTAGGTTGATGATGTCGAGGGACGGAAGGTTATATAGCAGAGGCACGCGCGTTGTGTGCGTATGGAAGTACGTCATGAGCTTTCGGAAGGTGCCAACAACGGCTACAACCAACCGTGCAACGACAAAGTCGCCAGGATTGGGCCCCTCGCCGCAAGCGTATACCCCTACCCCCCCCTTTTCCCGGAAATTCCATCTCCGCTCCCTTCCTCTACCCTCCTACCCTGGCAAGCTGGCAAACACCCTCACAAGTCTGTGGCCTGTTGACCTGTCCCTCGTCGCTACGGTTGTCCGTCCCGCTTCGAAGGGAGTTGGGGGTGTGTGGTCAGCGGTCAACCGGCGCAAGGGGCCCCAACCAACGAACTACCTCGTCTGGTTCGCACTTACTTGAGGATCGTCTTTCTCTCTTCTCTCTCTTCTCTCTCTCTCTCTCTCCCTCTCTCTCACACACACACGAACTCGTTAGCGCCAGACAGCCCACCGCACCACACTGCTGCACACCCGCGTACCTGAGGGGGGATGGGTCGAGAGGGCTCCTCCCGCGCCCGTCGCCGTTCATCCCGGGAAATTCGACGCCGCCAATGCCGAGCCTCGACCTGGCCGGCTCGGGTTGGGCGATCAGGCTGTACCTATGCACGTGGAGCGTTCATTTTTTGTTCGCAAGGAAAGATGAGGAAGAAGAACGATTGAAGCGTTCAATTGGTTCCAATTGACGGATTCAATGTGGTTGGCAGGGGTATGGATCGTCCAGTGCGCTCTGACGCAGAATTACCGTATACGTGTTTACAATTAACGGCAAAACAAATCTGCGTGCACACACCCTTATCTCTCTCGGAGTCCGCAAGCAGATGGATGGATAGATCGAGCGGCTCGTGCGGTTTGACAGCTTGGCAGATGACTAAAACCAAGCCATTAACACGCCGCGTTCATACCTATTCAACATTATGTACCATGCACAAATAATATCTACTACAGTAGACTATGCATGGACCTGGACGCCACGGCAACGGTGGCACCAGACATCGCGCCTGCAGTCCCTCTCTGCCCCATGCCGCTATCCATGAGAATTGAGTACGCCCCCCTCCCCCACGCTACTGGAACGCTGCTCCGTCGTGAACAAAGGGTTCGGGGCAAATGATCAAACGACCAACGCAAGCGTAAACGCGCTCTCCCCCCTCCACCTCCTCTCGAGAGTTCGGCCTCACATGTATCGGGAGTGGTCTTCGGTTGACTTCATCTCGTCCGTGTACCACTCGTAGGCCCTCTGGATGAAGTCCTTGACTTTGGCGTTTCCCCCCTGCCTATCGCACCGGAAGTCGTACTCGATGGTCGTGACCGTGTCCCGATCGGGGCTCGAACCGTCTCTGCCGCCCCCTCCGGAGTGCACGGCCTTTGCCTGGGCCGGGCGAGGAAGAGAGCAAGGGGGCACAGGAAGGAGGGGGGAAGAACGGGGGGGGGGGGGGGGGGGGGGTTTTTGTTA
>FN649727.1:5556026-5580589 GCA_000310025.1 Ectocarpus siliculosus | reverse complement strand
GGGGGGGGGGGGGAGGGGGGGGGGGGGGGGGGGGGGGGGGCGTTGGGGAGATGGTCTCACTCTCTGTTCTCTCTCTGTTGCGGAACGTCGGGTGCCCATGCATATGGGAACGGTAGCGTTGGGTTCTGGTTTGGAGGAAGAAAAAAACAGGAGAAATCAGTGATTACGAAGGGAACATGGTAACGTGGAGTGCGCGCGACAGAGATCGCGGAAAGGGGGGGGGGGCAGGTAGCCTTGGGCGGTCTGGGCGGGGGGGGAGGAGAAGTTGAGCTTACAATATGCACGCTGTGTCTAGCAGAACACGGCGCGAACAGCATGACAACGCACCGCAGCAAGCAAGCGCGCAGGTAAAAAACGCTGATTTTCGAAATCGTTGTACTTACCAGACTACAGATCTGTGCGGTAACAAGCATTTGACACGCGAGAACAACGCAGCACGACGTCGTCCAACTGCTCGCATGTTCTGCACCCGCAAGAGATCAGCGACAAACACTCGTGCATATATGAATACTACGTGCTACTTCCAACCCACCTGCTTGAACCACACGCCATTCTCCTCGTCCACTAGCACCCAGACATCCTCGGGCGGAGCGATGCTGATGCTGAAGCACCTGAGCTGCTCGGCTGTTCCACCAAAAACCTAAAGGAGGCGACGGCGACGACGATGACAACAACGCCGAAAAATACAGCCGTAAGCACGTTGAAAACCAGCCGCCGTCTTGCGGAATACTAGGACAGCGACCGCAATGCGCATTGCATCGGGGGGGGGGACACGTGGTGAAAACGTATGCGCAGGCTTGGTTGTTGCATGTGGCTTACCCAGGTATACCACGTACCACCCTGTACATGGCTCTACTGAGAGTACAGGAGCATGGTGCTTGCTGCAAGGGGAGTTCTAGTATCCGCGTTTGAAAAGAGCACGCCGCGAGGCCAACAACGGAGGGGCGTGCCTATGACCGGCGGGCCGCGATCGGCCAACACCCTAAGAGAAAACAAACGTGAAGAAAAACAAAAAGACGAAAAAGAACGCCAGCAAACGCCACAACACAATGAACACCACCCAGGGCTTTCTTGGTGCGTCCGTCTTGATTCCATGACGCCACACTGCTGTCGTCAACCATGCTCCGACAGAGAGAGAGACAAATCTGCATACGAACATACCTTCGCTTGCTTCGCTCGCCCGTAGCGGTCGATGCCACCGTGTCCCCTCGCAGACGGCTTTTGCTTGATGGCGGTCAACAGCGCTTGAGACCTCCTGTACTCAAGACCCAGCTGGGGAGAGAAAGAAAGAAAGGGAGAGAGAGACGAAGAGAGAGATAGACAGACAGAGACGAAGGCGGGGGGGGGGACACAGACAGAGAGCACGAGTCAAACAACGTGGAAGACAGAACAGGTGAACATAAACACCTGCACGCATCTCACGCCATTTGGTGTACTCCTATAATGTGTTTACGTCGATAGACCCCTCAACACCGCGGGCCTCTCGCAGAACGTTGTCTTATCTTCCCTCCGATAACACAAAAACAAGCACCGGGCGGACAGAGACTCCTCGCCAACAACCTATCCAACACCTCTCACCCCCCAGCCCCCCCCCCCCATTCACCCAACACACACGTTCTAGGTCGCGTCCCTCTCGAACTAACTCGCAGCTTTCCGTAGTTTGAAATTATTACAACATGACGACGACGGCAGCGCAACGAGGTTCAGAAAATAGCAACGCAGGCTCACGTGTCCGACGTAAAGCAGGATGGCCTTCTGCAGGATGTTGTTCCTCTTCCCTTCCTCGGAGTCCTCGCTGCCTGCTTCCTCTGGCGCGTACATCACGTTCTTGCTCTGAACCCGGGTTTGAATTGTTGCAGTAACGGAGGGGGGCAAAAACAATACGGGGTGCGACGTGAGGGTTTGCACAAGCCTGACGGGGGAACGAAGCATGG
The DNA here is from genome assembly GCA_000310025.1 of Ectocarpus siliculosus. Classification (NCBI taxonomy): domain Eukaryota; class Phaeophyceae; order Ectocarpales; family Ectocarpaceae; genus Ectocarpus; species Ectocarpus siliculosus. The sequence continues at coordinate 5,578,655 of FN649727.1, read as the reverse complement.
GTTTCCACAAATTTATCCACAACGGCACCGCAGAAAAAAACCGCAGCAACATGCACGGCAAGAGCCGACAAGGCAATCGAAAGCAGCACCTACCGTGTGCCTATCTATGTACACTCACCTCTTTCTGGAACCTGACGGTAGTCTCGTAGGTGTTGTTCACGTTGTAGAACAAGTTCAGGCCGCAGGTGCGCAGCCACTCCTGGAGGGAGCGCCGCTTGGTCCTGAGCAGGGGGACGCTCGCGAGCAAGAAGGCGTCGAGGGCAAGGTGTCCCGAGATGGGCTTGTAGGTGCCGGCGGGCAGGAAGAAGCGCATGGCGATCGGGATGACGGCGGCGACGACGGTGTCGATCCAGGGGTTGCCCGTGGACAGCCTCCCCAGAATGCTCTCCTGTGGTAAATGTAGTTGAGGCCAGATTGTGAAGAGAGGTTGTTAGATATCAAGAATCGCAAACACGCATGCATGCATGCGTGCATGGAAAGATTTCTTCTTGAGACACAAAAGAAAAACCCTACAGCCTGTTCGTGTCATGCTTCGCTAGCGCACACTGCTGTTGTCGTATTAAAACGAATGTATTGGCAATTCGATACAGCAATGGATGTGCAGCTACACGCAGAAACTGGTGGCCTTGCCAAGGGTTCAAGGGCAGGTGCACTCAAACCTCGTGGCTTCCGGGGGTAAAAATGTGATTAATTCGAGGTCCTCTCTCTTGTGTTTTGGGTAGTTATCCGAGACTGTCTGTTGTTTCGCAATTATGTACGTGACAGATGAAGGAACTTCATCAAAGTATCCCTTGCAAAACAAACATCGCCTCGTCGAACGAAAGTGTAGTGTATCCACGCCGAGAGGGTGGAATGACACGACCGATATTTTTCAACGCGAACCTTGCGGGTTAGTGGGGGGCGGGCTGAGTGCTCTCCGCGCACATACTATTTTTCGTACGCCACGAGCAACACCTGACCTTGTCCCTCATGCCGCATGAAAGGGAGATGAAAGGCAGCGCTGGCCCACTCACAGAAACAGCAATTTTAGCAAGGTCCAACACCTTCATTGGTCGCCAGCGTCCGTGGAGCTCAGACTTTTGCGGAGAAGAGGTAGGATTCAGTGTAGTAGCACCGGCCGCTGTGAGTCTACTATTATTATTGACCGAATTTGTTCTTCGTAAAACATCTGAGACCCTGGATTTCTGACGCAACCTTCGCCCTCTATTTAAAACACCCCGTGTTTCGAGAGGACAGGCGCTTTGTACCCGCACACCCTCACCCAACCTCGGTCCAGTTCGTGATTAGGCTAGAGCTACCTCAAGATTTGTTTTGTACGCAAGACATTTTTTCCGGGGTGGGGAGGGTTCCCGGTTTCTGTATAATATACCTTTTTCGTGCTTGTGGAAGACAGGCCCGTCTTGCCGCGCCCCGCGGGCAATGCACAAATAGTGGGGCGGCGACACGCAGGGAGAGGGAGAACTCTGTGACGTGTACAGGCAGTACAGGAGTAGTCCCGAATAGTTCAGTTTTGCCCACGGGTTTTACATGAGCGGAGAGAATACACGCGAATGTGTGTATCCATGGACAGACTGCATTTGTAAACTTTGAACTTTGAGAACAAATCAGCTTCCGAGAAGGAATAAAACAACACAGACGCCCGTCTCGCCCCTTCCCTCGCTGTTCAGCGTGTGCTACACCAATGATCTAAGAAAAGTGTGACGCAGGCCAGCGGCGAACTCTTGGATAACCCTCCGGCATCCAGCCAACTTGATCCAACCATGCAACCTGGTGGTGATCATTTACTTGTGTTGCCATTGTTACCATTGTGGCATAAAAGAAGCCATTTATTTCACCAGTCAGTCGCCTCTCTCTGCTATCGTCAGCAGTTTATCACTGCGCACTCTCTCTCTCTCTTCGTGCACACGTCCCCCTTGTCCCTATTATTATCTTCTCTTTTCTAATCGCAGAAACCTAACACCTAGCAAGAGGGCAGCAGCGCCCTTTCGTTTTTCGTGTAAATCTTTGCAGGCAAACGGGCGTGTGTAAACGATGTGGTCTGGTGTTTGGCCGCAAAGCACTGAAAAGCACGAACAGCAGCAGCGGGCACCAGCGTGCGTCAATATTTGTGCGGGTGCTTTTTCGGACAGAACAGCTGTTCATTACAGGGAAAAAGCAAGGGCAAGTTCTGCCTGCCCCAAGTGGCAGCAGGGGCAGGAGTCAGGCTGTGGGGCATCTTCGTGAAGTCGGCCTCTTAGTCGTTACTTCGAACTTTGAACTGACTTCAATCATGTCACGTTGGTTGCGGTGGGCGTGAGCAGCCGAGAAAATAAACGAGGCAGGCGCTACGGACCTCGCTGCTGAGTAATCCTCAGCTGCTACTCACATGCATGCCACCCCCGCCACCATTTTTTAAAAGGAAGTCCATCTTCATCATGAAGTCCATGGTGTGCGCAGGGAATGAAGGAAGCGTGCCCCTCAGCGGCGTGCTGTGTGTGTGTTCCTACGGAAATGAAAGAACACGCGGACCGTTACAGGGGACACGCAGATGATATTTTCCCCTGCTCGCGACCGTTTCCTGGACCGTTGCGCACAAGAGCCAAAGGATTGCTTCGAATTCGCATCATATTTATGCACATGATATGCATGCTGCTGTACGCATATCATGTGCACTGGTGCTTAGAGTTACATGCACCGCCATCAAGTGTGTTCGGTGGCACAGCTCTCGTGTGCTTTTGTGTCAGGGAATATGGGTGCTCGTGTGCCCCTCTCCCAAGCAGGCGTAGCACTCCAGCAGTAGCGAGGCCAAGCTTGTTCTTCCAACGGTTGTACAAACTGCGTACGAGACGGGAGTCTTTTGTAGCGAGAGATTGATCCCTTGGACCATCGTTGTTAAATATCTCCGAAAGAACCGTGTCACCTTTTAACACTCGGGTATCAACAGGTCAACGCGAGACGAGAGATACAGCAGTATCCTCCGGACTACAGCAGCAGTAAATCGATCTTGACAGCCCTCCACCTCGGGTTCACCTCCGCCTTTTGCTCGCCGAAGTACCCGGCCTCTTGGTGCGTCACGGCCATCCAGCAGCACCGTATTTTCGCAGACTTTTCGTCGGAGAGAAAACGAACTTCGCCAAGATTCATGCGTGTTTCATGTGTTTGGTAAGCTTAGGTGCTGGGCTGATTCGTATGCTTCGGTGTATCTATGTCGACCTTCGATGCATGATGCGCGAGAACACCAGCAAGTAAGTGTAGAGCAATAGCGTACCTTTGCAAACAATGCAAATGGTACAATAATAGCGCGTGGGACAGGAAACCCGGTTGGCGAGCCACGCCCGGAAACGCTCTTGAAGAGCACTGTGTGCGAAGGAACAGGTGGCAGGTAAAATCCACAGCAGCTTGCGGCAAGATCATACCGACACGGCATTTTCAGTGAGCTTTTTATTATGTTCTTCCGAAAAAGAAACGAGCGGCAGATCATACATCACAGGGGATGGGATCGGCCAAAAGCAGACGAGGGCTCGTCAACCAACACACCACAACGCTGGCCATCGCAGAAGGCACGGTTGCCCGCTCCTATCAACCCGTCTAGGCATGCTCGTCTGGTCCCCCCTCCCGACCCCCCTCCAGAGCAAACCAACCAAAGCAAGACCGCCAAAAAACAGATCCCGCATTGCGAACAAGTGTTGCAAAGCTTGGTGGCAGCTGAAAGAACGTAGCCGGCCAGATGTCTACTTGGCGGCCTTCTTCGCCTTGTGCTTGGCGATACGGCGACCGGTGCCGCGGATCTTCTTCTGCCTGTTCTTGGCCTCCTTGATCTGCTTGCGGGAGGTCTCCTTCTTGTCCTGAAACAAGGAAGAAAAAAAAACACAACACACAAAAGAGTGTGTGAGACATTCGAAAGTTGGGACAATCGCTTAACAGTCTTCGACGTTTGTTGACAAAGAAGAGAATGCAAACAAGCTGAGTTGTGTATCGAACTGCTTTGTCCCACATACTTTTTTTTATTGTCTTCACTTCAAATCAGCGCTCACAGCACTAGCGCCGTTTTACTCCAACCCGCCGTACGTTAGAAGGTACCGAGCAGAGACCGGAAATATTTTGTAGGGCCAAGACCACGAAAACAACAGCAACAGCAAGAGTCGCGACATGACAAAAAAAAACGTCTCAAAACCGCTACCATGCACCACAAATGTACCAAGAACGTTTCTGAAAACAGTCTGTTTCAGGCCACGGCTCAAAACACACACCTGGAGACCCGCCCGTGCGAGACGGTGCTTGGGCTCAAACTTCTTCATGTCCTCCACGCTGTCGTAAATGAGGCAGAAGCCGGTGCTCTTGCCCCCACCGAAGTGGGTCCGGAAGCCGAAGAGGGTCACCATCGTCGCGTCCGACACGCGGAACTTCTGCTCGGGCGCACATGCGCAGAGAAAGAGACAGAGAGACAGGCGGGGTACAAGATTGGACACGGACTGAATTTTTCACGAAAAAACTTCCGCAGCGCATTCTGGCGAAGGTGCTTGCTTCGAAAATACGCGTGTGTTTAGCCTCGAGGGAGGTTCAGGGAGGGGGGGGGGGGGTACGCGGCCGTCGAGTTGGCGGTGAGCAGCAGCTCCAGTTTCATCACGAAAACCGACCAACAGAGACGAACAAATCCCAAAACAGAAGTACGCCGTGCCATCGCTTCACCAACACCGTTGATAAGGCAGTCTGATCGTTGCACCAAAAAATGAGGTCGTGCTGCCGAAATACAAAATGTGCTTTGCAAGGTACCATGAAGCACGGCCTATAGAACGAGCAAAAACAAGAAGTACACATGTATCAATTGCAAGCAAGAGCGATAACATGGATGGGTTACAGCTCCAAACCACTCGAGAAATGGATGACGCTTAATTCGTCCTCAGTGTTTGCGACTAAGATTAAAGCTTGTCGTCATCGTGGTCCAAGTATGGTCGCCCAAAGACCATGAAAATATTTCGCTCTTCCGTCCCCCGCCCGAATAAAACAACATCGCAACCATCCACACCACAACAAGCCGTTCGAAGCCACTCGAGAAATGGATGACGCTTAATTCGTCCTCAGTGTTTGCGACTAAGATTAAAGCTTGTCGTCATCGTGGTCCAAGTACGGCCGCCCCAAGGAAATCGAAAAATATTCTTGCCCCACTCCCTCGCACAACTAAAATAAAACAAAAACATCCACACCACAGCAACAAGCCGTTCGAAGCCACTCGAGAAATGGATGACGCTTAATTCGTCCTCAGTGTTTGCGACTAAGATTAAAGCTTGTCATTGTGGTCCAAGTACGGCCGCCCCAAGGAAATCGAAAATTAGTCTGGCCCACTCCCTGGCACAATTAGCATAAAAACAAAAACATCCACACCACAGCAACAAGCAGTTCGAAGCCACTCGAGAAATGGATGACGCTTAATTCGTCCTCAGTGTTTGCGACTAAGATTAAAGCTTGTCGTCATCGTGGTCCAAGTACGGCCGCCCCAAGGAAATCGAAAAATATTCTTGCCCCACTCCCTCGCACAACTAAAATAAAACAAAAACATCCAACACCACAGCAACAAGCCGTTCGAAGCCACTCGAGAAATGGATGACGCTTAATTCGTCCTCAGTGTTTGCGACTAAGATTAAAGCTTGTCGTCATCGTGGTCGAAGTACGGCTGCCCAAAGGTGATGGAAGGCTACTCTTACCCAGTCTCTCACACGACAAAAGACAACAATGCTCAAACCCACACCAGGAAAAAAACCCATCGAAACCAATGGAAGGAGTGGGAAACCCTGCTAAACCCGTCCTTGCTGTTTTCGACCAAAATCTTGAAGGTTGTTCGGCTACCCCGAGCTCCAATCAAACCTGAAAAGAATTACGCTGTAACTGTACATGGGCACCGTTTGAAACCACTCGAGAAATGGATGACGCTTAATTCGTCCTCAGTGTTTGCGACTAAGATCAAAGCTTGTCGTCATCGTGGTCAAAGGGCGGCCGTCCAATGGTCATGCAAATACGTAGCACTCTTCACCCCCCCCCCCCCATTGCACTCGTACGGCAGGCGACAGCAGTGTTCGCGATTCCGTATTGACATGAAAATTAATGGGCAGGGACTCCAGGCTTGGCACTGTCATGATCAAGACAAAAACATGGCACAGGACAGCAGCCAACAGGGACCGCTGTAGTGGCATGCCACGACCGTCGTTATCGCGCAGTGTGCGAAGCTAGCATTCCATCGCCCGCCCCTCTTTTCCGTGCCAACAGAATAAGACGTCAGCACACAACGGCTTGACAAACATTTCAGGCAAAGACTAACCTTCGCGATCATCTCCCCGAGCTCGGTCTTGGAGACGTTGGCCACGCCGGGGTGGATGATGTCCACGACCTTCGCACACAAGGCGGATACAAGCACAGAGAGAGAGCGTGTGAGCCAAGGGCTGGTGGTCAAAAAGCCAATGAAACAGGTCTCAGTAAGGCAAACACAGGAGGGGGGAGATTTAAAGCGCACGCACAAGCACACGGCGAAGCAATCTTCACTGCAGTCGGACGCATGAGACGGGGCAGCATCGCCCTTGCGCATGACTACGATGGTTGGTGGGCAAGCGGGAGGGGAACCACACGACACGACAACCAACCCAGAGAAAGGGAAATGCGGCCGCAGTCGATGGATCACGCCGTTCATTCTCTGTGATGGTGAATCACACGCCACTAGTTGTATCTCACGTAACGATAAGTGCACATCCTGACATTTGAAAAACAAAAAACAATCCCTCCTGCGTGACCTTCCTCCTGTGTGACACTCACCGATACGCCAAACATTAATACAAGTACATACCCCGAAAGGTGTGGAGATCGGCACCATACACATATGGGACCGACACACACACAGCGTGATGGATGCCAATGAGTAAACACACACAATTGGCACCTCCGGTGGTGCTAGAAGAGCTCACAGGGTTGTAAACATTGTTTCAAGGGGTACCTCCAGCAAACGAATGGGACACCAGGATCTGTATGTTGTGGATAGAGCGGGACTGCTGTCGCCATGGTGGTGGACATGTGGGTGGTACGAAAGAGCTCCAGCGACAGAAGCAATTTACTGCCAACTTCTGTCTTTGCTGTGCCAACAACAAGAATGAAAAATGGAGACAGCGTTCCGGTCGCTTTGGTGGTTTGGTAACCTCCTCGCGTCAACTGCTGTCTGCTGGGGGCTCGGCCGGGAGTCAAATCCGGGGGGGCCGGGGGGTGACGTTGCCGGGGCAGCTGTATCTACTTACTAAATAAATAGCTCTATAGCTCGGTAGTACCCGTAACGAAGGTGGTGCGGCAGAGCCGTGGTGCACCCTTTGACAGACAGCAGCATCACCTGTGGCAATTTGGAGTAGTCTACAACGCCAAAATACACGTGCCCGCAGCCTTTCGGCTTTCGGATCACGCAAAACTTTCGAATGCTCAAGCTATTGCTGGTGGCTCGCTGGACACAAAGCGTACAGCAAACAGCACCGCGCTCTGCCGCATTTTACAGCACATCCCCGGAACTTTCTATAGAACGGGGATGAGGAATTCGTGCGCAGTCTTCTCCAGTTTGAAAAGCAAACAGGGCGGTTTACCGCCGTTTCCCATCTCTGCAAGCGTAGCTGTAAGGGTGCCATGAACGCCGTGCGGGTGTTGTAATACTGGTTTTTGAGACTCTCCAGGCGACACATCGCACGGCAGGGCAACACAGCAGCAGATGTACACCCCATGGACACAGCCTTGTGTTCGCGTGAGGGCAGTCCGCAGCAAGCGGGATTCATGGACGTGCAAGACCCATCTACAGCAGACAAGCATCCCTAGATGTCAGCATCCGACTTGGACTGCCATGCCGCGGCGGGGTCCACATAGGTTTGGCTCCACTGCTGCTGCTGCGCTGCCAAGCGCCTTGTTTTTGGATAGGACTTGCTGTGATGGGAAAACACATGGCCGAGGTTTCAGCAAACCGTCTTTTCTACCACAAAAGGGCAGCGAGGCCGTCTGTCTTGTAAGATCAAACGCTGGGGTAGCGGTAGCAACGGACCGTGACGCCCCCGGCTGGAAGCAATCCTTCTCTCTCAATTGCTGGTCCTCCAAAGCCAACCACTCACACCGCACAGCGGCCCATCCCCACCAGCGCGCGTCTCCTAAGAAAAATCGATCTCTCACCATCTGCCTCCGCGCGAGCAGGGCATTCCTGATGAACTTCCGCGTCCGTACGGTGACGTTGGAAGACATGGTGCAGCTATGGCTCTGCCGCTCGATGCAAAGCTCGCTGAATGGCCTGGCCGTCTCTCTCGCTCCTCTCCCTGAGCCTACCCCCCCCCCCCTACCCCCCTAAATTCCATATTTGAATATTGAGGGAGGGCGCTCGAACCAAATATACAAGAGGACAGCCAAACATATCGCGTACAAACCCTTAATACTTAGTTTCAGTATGCAAATTATGAAACCAAGATGAAGTTCGTCCTACCCTCCAGCGCTAGCTGCAGAGCCGCCTTTCAAAATTCAAATTCAGCCCACAGCGGCCAGCCAGCGCAAGAGAGTGTTACATCCCAAGCCTCGCGAGAGCAGAAAACAGAGAGAGAGAGAGAGGGAGTGTGTACTGCGCATCTGCCTTTCTCGCACTAGATCCAAACATGTCGTCGATCCCTGGCGGTGCTGTTGGCGATGCAGCGCCAGAAGAAGAGAGCACTGCAACGCCGCCCGCGCGTTCAGACGCCTGCGACGGCGACGACAGCACCGGCACGGCTGCACCAACATCGGCACCTGCTCCTACTTCTCCTGCTTCTCCCCCGTTGCCCATGCAGGAAGAAGGTGGTGACGAGGGTTGGCATGACAGTTCGCCGGCGGCGCCAAGGAGGATGGGTTCGCCGTCCAGGTCGGCACCTCCTACGCCCATGTCGGACTTCAGCCCCCCGCGCAGCCTCTCCGGCTCCATCCCTAGGACGCCCTCTTCGATGGGGGGCAGGAGCTTGCCAGGCACGCCGCGAACACCTTTCACGCCGATGGACATGCAGGTGGGTGCCAGGAGAACAGAGCGCGCTGTACGCAGCAGGAGCTTGCAAGGAAAGACGACAAAGATCACGTTTTTTTTTTAATGATATCTTCACCGGAACTCTGGTGCTGTTCGGTCGAGAGGGCGGGACTGCTGTGGTTGTTTTACAAGTACTGCTGTGCTGCGTTCGTTCATGACATGCTTCAAGTAGTCTACAGCAGTGCATGATCAGATTGTGAATTTCATCCAGTAGGCGGCCCGGTTCTCGGTTTCATAAAGCGAGCTCAACTGCTAAAGTAGCAGCACACCCATCTACCTCCAAAATAGTACCATGTCTCCGCGAAGCTGGTCATGACTTGGCAGTTTGCATTGCGCCTAATTCTCCGATGTCACAGCATGCACACAACAGCAGAGGCTCGTTCTGACACATGGTAGAGCCCGGCAACACTCATCGACCCCGTTCTCGCCATTAAACAAGCCCTTGTCCCCTCGCCGTTTCCCCCTTTCTTTTTCTCTCCAACACCGCCCAACGTTGCGTGTGTGTCCTGTAACACTGTAACAATACCCCGACACACCCGCCAAGTCGCCGCTGTCCCAACGAGACTCCACCGCGCTTCCTCGGGGTGACCTCGGCCGCCGAGCGGCAAACCTCGCCTCGCTCAGCGGCGGCGGTGGCGGTGGCGGCGGCGGCGGCGGCGGCGGAAGCGTCAACACCCCGCAGAAAAGCCCTGCCCCCAACAGATCGTCCAGTAGAACTAGCATGGGCGGCGGCTCTCCGCAGTCTTTGCCGAGCACGCCGGGATCCCACGCCTCTTCCCGTAGAAGCCGCACCGCGGGCTGGAAGGATAACCGAAGAAGGCGAGGCGGAGGCGGAGGCGGTGGGGGTGGAGGCGGTGATGACGACGATGATGATGACACGGGAGATGGGGGTGGGGGCAGCGGGGGTGGTGGCGGCGGCGGCGGCGGCGGTGGCGGCGGTGGCGGTGGTGGCGGTGGTGGAGGTGGTGGCGGTGGCGACGGGCCAAGCCCGCCGGGATCTCCGGGGCCCAACCAGGGCGGCACGGGTATCATGCAGGGGCAGGAAAGAGCGGTGATCTGGGGCACGGACGTGAACGTTGTGGAGTCGATGGAGAGGTTCAGGCAGTTCTTGCTGGAGTTCACGCTGGAGGGGGAGGACGAGCCGCTGTACAAGTCGCAGTTGGAGGAGATCCACCGAACACAGGCGAGATTAACTTGGACGGAGGAGGGGGTGTATCTGAGTACTGTGGTGCTTCCCCCTGCGGCGTTCGATTGTGTCGTGCGTTGCTCCACCATTGCTCCACCAATGCGAAAGTTGTGTCCTCGCTGGGGGTGGTCGCCGTCGTAGAGTGTCCGTCCATCGTTCGCGCGAAGCACGCGCTTAGCCGAAGATCTCCGGTGGCTGAATGGTGACTTCTCTGTTATTGTCTTGCGCTACTCGTTTGTTGTTCCCTCGTTACGTGTGTCTTGACAACTTTGTTCTCTCCCTATCTAGTATTCTAGTGTGTTCCGCAGGCAGCTACCGCCAGGGATTTGGTCTGCCGTCCACAACAAGCCGCCGTGATCTCGGTGCACGAACGAAAGCGTTCCTTGCCGTGCGCTCGGCCCCTTTCCCCCTCATGTCGTCCCTCCCTTCCCATCCTTCCGTGCCGCGCAGGAGTTCAACATCAGCATCAACTGCAAGCATCTCTACAGCTTCGTGCCCTCCCGCAGGCTGTACCAACAACTGGTGCACTACCCGCAGGTAGCCGAGCAGATCTTACCGACCTTCTTCTGTTGTTCCGTCGCCGGCTTCCGCTACGCATGTACCAGTATCATGCAGGAGTCGCAACGGCAGTTAGTTGTGTTGGCACCCCCGCCGACGAACGAGCCCAGAGTTGGATGTGCACCATTTATAGTAGGGTCGTGTTTTGGCGTTCAGATTTCATGTTCTTGAGGGGCTTGCCAAGCACACGGACTGCTGCCCCGGCTACTACGATTTCGGCTACCTTGAGACCCCCCCCTTGAGCACGACATCGCGCGTGTAGATTGAAAGCTGGTCTGTACACAATAACGAACATATATATATATACCGATTATTCACATTCTTCTATTTTTGCGCGTTCGGTCGCATACATACATCGACAAATGCCGACATTGCCGCGAGGTCCCTGCCAACCCTTCCAAGGGGCGGGTGCGCACGAAGCAGCACGTCAACATTAGTTATGCATCCTTTGTTTGCGCTGATGCACTACCGCCTGCTGACCCCCTGTGCCCCCTCTGCTGCGGCGGGTCGGTATGCTGGCGTCCGGCCTTGTTTCAGGAAATCGTCCCCATCATGGACCTCGCCGTGAACGAAGAGTTCACCAGGATGTTCTCGGAGGAGGAGCTCATGGGTTCACGCCGCATTCAGGTACGTGTCGAGACGATGAAAGACAAACACGCGAGGGGAAGGGCTCGCGTGCTCAGGTTACGTCGGTCTAAATGCCTCTCCGTTGTACTCCATTTGCTATTGTGGTACCTCTCTGTATAGGCACGTTGAGTGGAACAGGAGACACAAAGGCAAGGGGCTTACATATATATCTGTATCTAGGCAAGAATGTTGCTCTTCGCCATGAACGCCCTCAGCTTTGTACTGCAGGGAGCACGCCGCATGGGTATGCAGCAGGCTAACAATTGGTGAGGGAACGGAGGAACTGTGTCGTCCAGGTGTACAGGCTGTCTGTCTGTACGTCGACTATCGCAGTGGTACCACACACAGAAAATGTTTTTTTGCGGCCTGATGGATAGCTGCGTTCCGCTTTCAAGTATTCGTGTTTGAAGCCTGATGTCGGCGTGCCTTCTCTCGCGCAGCAGTGGAGTCTCTCCGTGAAGAAACTCGCGGTTGACTTCATTAGTTTTTCGGGATCGGGGGCGGTGAACAACCGTCGTCCGTTTCTTACCTCTCCTACTGCTTGCTACACCAGACCCCACACTAATGCCTTCGTGTTTGCCGTTCACGGCATTGCGAACTTGCCTAGATTCCCACACTTTTTTTCGAAAATTGCGACAACGTGGGGGGGGGAAGGGGCTGTGACTCCCACGCTGTACGTGGGGCGAGACTAGGTGTGGATAGCTCAAAGAAGGGGACTCCCGCTGGTGTACAGCGGCTCGGGGCGTGAAAAAAGCACGCTTGCAATCACCCGGCTACATACCGTTTGGAGGCAAACAGGGCCCGCACCCGACGTCCTTGCCACGCGAAAAGTGCTTTTATTCCCAAAGACTCCCCACCGCCACCACCCTCCTTTTCATCCCCATTCTCCAAATAACGTGCACCCCCGACCGGCAAAAAATGCACGTTCGTGAGTTTTTTTCCGAACCAACCACACCATGTATGTGTGGAACGGGCTGCAGGTTCGCACGTACAACTTGCGGGAGGTGAAGCCTTTGAGGAACCTGGACCCGCAGCACATCGACCAGATGGTGGCCCTCCGGGGGATGGTGATCCGAACGAGCCAGATCATCCCGGACCTCAAGCAGGCGTTCTTCCGCTGCATCGTTTGCAACGCTTCGAAAGAGGTGGGTTGGTTATAGCTGTACCTGTCGATATTCGATACGCGCGTCTATCGTGGGGTATGATACTATGAAGCAGGAGCGAGCAGCACTACGAGTTGGAAATCTCGCTCGATGCCGATCTACCAGTACCGTTGTGCTCGCGGGAGCAACGGTACCGCTGTCACTCATTTCTTGCTCTCTGGTGGACAGGTGCTGCAGATGAAGCGGACCTTGCGATCATTACACTCCTGCCGCCATACTGCTGTTGCTCTTTTGACTTGTATGTCTTCGGCGCGTGCCTCGCTTCTGGCTCTGTTGTACAAAAGAATAACTACATACCGTAGTCCCCCGTAGGCACACGGGCGGCCACGTTACCTGGCCGACTCGTCCAGCTTGTCCCCTTTTTGGTGCTGCCGTCAACGGGGTCAATCTGGTTGTTGTTTTTTTTTCGGTGAGGTACTGTACGGAGGAGTGACAAACTGTCTCCCGTGTGTCGTGTGGGCTTGGGCGTCTTCTTCTCGTATCCCTTCTTGTCTCCGAAGCTATTATAATATTATTATTGTGTCCATCGTAGGTGCCGCCCCGGAAGCGTTGCCCGGAGTGTTTTCTTTAGGGCAGAAACCGCCGCGCCGTAAGCGTCATCTCTCGCTGTTGGTCTGGTGCCCTGCCTGAATAACACAGCAGCAGCAGCAGCAGCAGTATCCCGTCGCTTTATACCTACTTGGCGCGTTTCTTTTGACGATGGTAATGGTATAAAAATGGTTACGATGGTGATGACTACTGTTGTGGTTGATGCAGGTGATGATCGACCGGGGCCGCATCGACGAGCCCTCGTCCTGCCACATGTGCGGGAACACCATGTCCATGGAGCTGGTGCACAACCGCTGCCTCTTCACCGACAAGCAGATGGTTCGACTGCAGGTCGGTTGTTGCTCTTGCTGCTCTTTGGTTGCTCTTGTTGGCCCTCTTGCTGTTGTTCCCGTTGCTCTTGATGTTGTTTTTTGTGGCACTCGCGATTGTCGTTGTCTTGTTGTGCGCAGTGTTCGTTTGCACGTTAGTGCGATGACTCTCGAAAACCGGCGTCGGTATAGGACAAAGAATACGCCCTCGTGTGTACGCACCCATTCCACAAGCAACATATTAGAAGTGCGTGGGAAGAAGCAGAGGGTACATACATTGGGATTGCTACCCCGCAAAGCGTGAACGGAATCGAACTTGCTTCATCCCCCTCCTTGAGTGTTTTCCCCCACCCTCTCCCTTATAACGGCTCGCCAGGAAACTCCGGACGAGATCCCGGAGGGAGAAACGCCTGCCACGGCGACTGTTTTCGCTTTCGACGACCTCGTCGATGCGGTCCGACCGGGAGACAGGTGAGGTGCGGGGGGGGGGGGGGGGGAGGGAGGCCCGTTCCTCCGCAGGAAGGTCGCGATTATTTGCGTGGCAGTCCCTTGTCTTGTTTCTTTTCCGCTCCAGATCCTGCCGGCGTTCTATAATAGTTGCGCGTGTGTCATGTGTTGTCGTGTGCTTGCCGCGAAAACATTGTTTTGACTCTGGTGTCCGCCTCTGTGTATCTTGCCTGTGTGTGTATCTGTGCTCTCTCTCTCTCTCTCTCTCTCTCTCTCTCTCTCTCTGTATATCTGTGCTTGGCTCTGCCTCTGTCTTGTGCGTGTGCTTGTCAGGGTGGAGGTCACCGGGATCTTCAGGGCGGTGCCGAAGCGGGTCAACCCGAAGCAGAGGGTGGTACGCTCCGTGTACAAGACGTACGTCGATGTGATCCACTTCAGGTGTGTGATGCCTGCCGCCCACCCGCCCACGGATGGTTGAGGTGTCGCTGCTGCGGCTGCTGCTGCTGCCCTTAAACGCGTGAGATTGAGAGAATAGGTAAATTCCAGTGTGGTTGTCGTCAGTAACAGTTGGTTTTTGCGATTGTGTGGCCATTGACTAGAGCCTCGTTGACACAAAAATAAACGGCGATGCAATAAAGCACACGCACATACACAACCCGCCCACATCGAGACCTTTTACCCAGCCATCCCATCCCCAATAAGCAAGCCCACCCAAACAACAATAATACCGTCTTCAGTCCACACCGTCATCACTTCTGCCGGTCGTGCAACCTAGACGGGCGTCTAGGCAACTGTACAAAATGGGGCGGGACAAAAAAGCAATTGGGAAAGTATACACAAGGAGTCCAGATGTTCACCACCCTGATTTTGGTCCCTTCTCCGCGCCGGATGCAACAGGTCTACCGAGTCAGACTCTGAGGTGGACGGGCGAGGCGGGGGCGGCGCCTCGCACGGCACGGCGGCGGAGCTGGAGGCGGCCCAGGGAGGGGTGGAGAGGTCTCGCTTCTCTCCCGGACGGATAGCGGAGTTCAAGCAGCTGGCCGCAGATCCTCGGGTCTACGAGAAGGTGATGTGACGTTTTGTGTTGGCTTGAGCTGCTGTCGAATATTTGTTGGTCACGTAGGGACACGAAGAAAATATTGTACGGTAGAGCCACAGGGATCACCCGTTGCCACGTGCCTTGTACCCTTTGCACACGATTTCCAAGCGGATCACTCGCAGTTTAAAGCTGTGGTCAGCCACCTGATCGATCCATCGATCGGGACCGTTGCGAAAGATTTGGGAGTTTCATGTTCTTTCCTCTCTCTCACCAAACCCGTCTACTTCCGAAATTGAGAGCTGTGCCCTCGGGAGGCTACGTCTCGTGTGCGCGATGGTATGGTATCATAGACGGATGCCTTTTTTAATCGATTCTGCATCGCGGCTTTCAACCGCCGTTTCGCCGGGCTTTTCTGAGTTGAGGCAATTTCCTTGCCTTAGACAAGGTAGTCTTGACCTCGATGTTTTGTGTAGTCTGTCTGAACCGTGTCGTCCTCCTACCGGGTTCATAGCTGAACTGCTGCTGCTGCTGCTGTTGCTGTGTGTGTTTTGGCGTCGGAAGAGCGCTCTCCCGCGGAGGCTGTCGGGAACGTTTTCTTTTCGCAATGTACTAGAACGAACGAAGGATTTTTAGCTCAAGAGCAGTTAAACATGACCGATGGTTGACCGGGACATTCGGTCTGTAGTTGTATGCACTGTTTTGCCTGTAGAGACGTTATTTATTTGGTCCCGCTCCTCGTCAGTCTTTCAAACCCACCCCCTTTCTCGTCTGCTGCTGCCCCCCCCCCCCCCCCCCTTCCTCCGTTCTGCGGTTGGTTTCGTGTGCAATTTTGATCCGTTAATAGTTGGTGGCCGCTATCGCCCCTTCTATCTGGGAGCTGGACGATGTGAAGAAGGGCATCTTGTGTCAGCTCTTCGGTGGCAACAGCAAGGTAAGTGATGATGCTCGATTTCACCCACCCTTTGTATCTACTTTGTCTGTCCTGTGCGCCCTCCCCACCTCACCGGCCATGCCGTTACCCATTTACCCCCCGCTAACCACACCAAACCCACATCCGCCCCGACCAATCGCACTCGATGGCAAATTCCTCAGTCGGCGTCTGCACAGGAGGACGAGGACGACGTAGACCCAGAGACAGACGCCCTTACGGACCCCAACACCCAAGACTCGCAGGCCGAACGCAATGCGGCGCGCCCGAGCGTCAGCAGTACCCGGGGGAACAGGTGATTCGATTGTTTCTCTCGCGGGATTATGCTTCCGTCTGCGTTCTCTGTGCTTGTACCCTTGCCTAGGTGTTACGGAGACGTGTATCGGTTCAGGTTACTTTTACAATTTTTTGTGACGTCTCTTGTTTGTGCCGTGCGTGCGTTCTGCCTATTTTTAGAAGCAGGATACCAAGTGCCTTTCGGAGGAAAGACAATTTCAAGCAACATCACCATAGGTCCTCATCACAAGTAGCTGGGGGGGGGGTGGCGGCTCGTTCAGTCTGTCAACCCGCTTGAATGAGTGGTTTTCGGCTGGAAACGACCGGCCGTGTTGATTTTCGTTTTTCCTGTCAATCTTGGTGAAGTTTGGAGTGCTTCTTCCCAGCGACTTCAGGAGTAGCGTTTAGTGTTGATGCAGCCGAACAACTACTACGCACACTTTCGTGTTGCCCCAACTATCCATTTTTGGATACAGACCGTTCCGGAGCACGGTGCCCGCTTTCATGCCCCCGTCCTCGGCTGCATGTGTCCCGTCATTCCGTTGTTGGGTACCCAACTCACAGCTTTTGTTTCTTGGTTCATTTGGCATGGCATGGCATGGCGTCTTTTGCTTGTCATGGCGTGGTTTCTTAGCACCTCTCTCTTGTGTGTTGTATTATCGATTGTCGACGTCTGCGTGTGCGCGCGCGCGTCTCGCAGGACGCGAGGAGAGATCAACGTCCTCATGTGCGGGGACCCGGGCACCAGCAAGTCGCAGCTCTTGGCCTTCGTTCACAAGGTGAGTTATTTGTCGGTTGGACAACTGAACTTCTCGACGAACCCCCCCCCCCCCCCAATCCTACCCCTGGGGTGTGGAGCCCCGTGGTTCAAAGCAGCAGCATTCAGAGACGGTTTCGCCTACACACAATCGCATGCTAGTTTTCTTGACGTCTCGCCATTGTGAGGGTGGGGAGGAATGTGAGGCGTTCTCACAACAGCGGGCAATCAATCATAGCACAAGGTTGCCACATGTCCCACAGAAGAGGCGTTCACAACACAAGCGCGCGATCCATCCTCGAACAAGCTTGCCGCATGCCCCACAGATAAAACAAAAACGTGCCCCCACGCACACACGCACATGGTCAGACACGCCTTGGGATTCTCTTGTTGCAGCCGCCGCCGACGATGCAAAGATAGTAAACAACGCACATGCAAACTCTCTGGCACATGAATAACAAGTGGGGAAAAATTGACGACGAGTCAGCCTTCCTCCGCCTTAAAAAGGTTTCATAAACGAACAAGGTTCGGAGACGGTTGCCTTCGAGCTGCCAGCTCTTTTCCTATTGGTGCGAAGCCATGACGCCTTTGTGAGCCAGGAGTTAATGATCGACCGAGTCCCACGAAAGCCGACTGGTTGGGGATCTCATAGGTTGACCGATAAGAGGCGGGTGGCAATGAAGGAGGGAGGGAGGGAGAACTCGATGGAGGGTAGAGACGACGACATGGGGCAAATGGTGCTGGCGAAAAGGAGGATGACGGTGACTCGGAGGAGAACATCATGAGTAGCAAGGAAAGAGGAGGGAACGGAAGGAAAGAGAGACGAACGGAAACGTGGACGTAGAAGGAAGAGGTGGCTGCAAAGAGAGCAACTTTTTCGACCCAAGCTGATCTTGTGCACGACAAGCGCCGGAGATTTTGAGAACTGCCCTGAAGTAGCACATGTGGTGGACAAATCAGCGAAGAGAGAGAGTGGTGAACGCAAGGAGGATGATGACAGAAGCAAAACATTCGGAGGGAGCCAAAGCGAACACGAGTAAAAAGTGGATTATTCGGCAGACACGTGCATTTTTCTTCATCTTCTACCATTTCGGTCTTTACTTTGAAGAACTGCCTATTGTAGCCTCTCCCATGGCGCCCCCTCACCCAGGGTTCTAGATAATGAGCTTCATAGAAGCAAGCGCCTTCTGTTTCCAGCCGCAGGTGAGACTGACGTATTTTCATTGGTCAGCCGGTTAGTGCTGTCCCATGTTAAAACACACAAACACACCTTGTCCGTAAAACCCTTTGATTAGAAGGCGCGTTCGCGTTTTATGCTCCATCCCGCTACAAGACTGACGTGTTTTCATCGGTCAGCCGGTTAGCGCTGTCAACGCTAATCATACAGAGACACAGAGTACACACGTGCATTGCGCAACCACCGCAGGTGGCCCCACGAGGCATCTACACGAGCGGCAAGGGTTCGAGCGCCGTGGGCCTGACGGCGTCCGTCGTTCGTGACACGGAGACGCGCGACCTCGTTCTCGAGTCCGGGGCTTTGGTGCTGAGCGACAACGGTATCTGCTGCATCGACGAGTTCGACAAGATGTCGGACACGACGAGGGCAGTGCTGCACGAGGCCATGGAGCAGCAGACGGTGAGGTTTAGTCAGGCTTTTTCGTTGTTTTTGGTGAGGCCGCTGTCTTGGTTTCCAAGCCCTTCCTATTCTTCGCAACGATAACTGAGCCCTCTCCACGCTGCCCCCGCCCTCCCCTCTTCCTCCTCCTACCGCCGCCGTCGGAGTGGTGGCGTAGGATCCCCATTATGTTTTAACATGTGTCTTGTTCCGTTTCATATAAACCGCCGAACACAAAAACACGGGTAGATCGCAAGCTGCGATAACTTGTGTCCGTCCGGTTTTTTTTTTAACCACCGAACACAACCAAACGAACCGAACGCCAGATGCCATTTTGTTGTGCATATTTGAAGGCATCTTCAAATTCTTTTTAAATAGATACGATCACGAATCACGAACTGTTGCTACACATGTTCGATTTTTTTGCAAAGACACGCTTCCACCTTTTTCTGTCTATGTCGTGTCAACAAACGGGATATGAACGCGTTCGTGTCAGGTGTCGATTGCGAAGGCGGGAGTGATTTGCACCCTCAACGCTCGCACGGCCATCCTGGCGTCTGCCAACCCGGTGGAGAGCCGGTATAACCCGCGCCTGTCCGTGATCGAGAACATCAAGCTTCCGCCAACGCTTCTGTCCCGGTTCGACCTCATCTATCTGGTGAGAGAGGTCACACGGGAGGATAAGAGGGGAAAGATACGGAGGGGCAAGCAGACCGCAAGCTAGATATACAGGGAGAGAGAGAGAGAGAGAGAGAGAGAGAGAGAGAGAGAGAGAGAGAGAGAGAGCTACAGCGACGTCTCGTGTAGCGGACATTTTTCTCTCGCTCCTCCAGGATCATCCGTGCAGGGTAAGTTTCCCCCCACACTTTCGCCGCTTTGTCCTACGGTACACAAGGGTGCTGACCTTTTGTCACAAGAAAACGAAGACTGAAATACGCAGACCGTTATGGGATGCGTGTGGCTCCTCGCCCGGTAGTCGTTGGACTCACTTTTAACCGATGGCACCAAATAATTCTCCTCCCCAAGTATGCACGGACGGGTGGTATTTCGTATGTTTGCCGTATGCCGACGATCCCCGGGCGGCGGGCTGGGTGCTCAGATGTCTTCGCGAACATGAGTTTTGATAATGTGTAGACGCTGACGTTGCCGTCCTCTCACCCGCCTCTTTTCACGTTTCTTCAGTAGCGTAGGCATTGTGATCCCAACGTGTGCGTGATTCGCGTTTGCGGCTTGGGAACCGGTTCGGCCAGCCTGTTTCCCCACACGAGGCATCAGCTTCCTTCTCAATCGTCTTTAGTTCACGCCATGTGGCTTTTGGTGGTCGGTTTAAACGCACACCATGGATTGGTTGATGTTGCATCGGAACGAGCTCCCACCAACAAGTACAACCCCTCATTTCTCTTCTGACGCTGGGGAAAATTTGGCAGATCTTGGACAAGCCCAACGCCGCAATGGACCGGCAGCTGGCGCGGCACCTGGTATCCCTGTACTACAAGGTGCCCGTGGTACCGTCTTCCCCGCTGGAACAGGACTTTCTGATGGACTACATCGCCTACGCTCGCCGGCATATACAGCCAGAGGTGGGCATGTGCACTAGGTGTTTTATTTGCATGGCCCACGCTCTAACGGGCAGAGACCAATGAAGTGACATCGTTCCTACTTGCTGTGTGTGTAAAATACTTTTGAAATTTATTGTGGGAGACACGGGCGATGCATTGCTTGCTACGTTTTCCCACTCGCCACCCGGCCGATGTCATTTTCGTTGGCACTCTACCTACAGTAGTCCCTGGTGGCACTTGTTTGATGCTCCGTAATGTTGTTCATGCACACTTTACAGGGGGCTTCGAGTTTTGCTCTTCGTGTGTAGGTATGCACAGCGAGGATAACTCTTCCAAGAAAAAATTGCCCCCGCCCCTCCGTCCCCAGCGCTTCCCAACTAGATGCCACTCTGACTTACTGAACGCACCGAACTCGGCTCGTCGATTGCAGATAAGCGAGCCAGCCGTCCGGTCCCTCATCAAGGGGTACCTCGGCATGCGCAACATGGTGGGCAGGGGAACCAAGACCATCAGCGCAACCCCGAGGCAGCTGGAGAGCCTCATCCGCCTGTCGGAGGGGCTGGCCAAGATGCGACACGCTAGGTGACTTCTTCTTCTTCTTCTTCCGCGGATTGTCTTGGGCAGACCGTGCCCGTCATGCGTTGGAATGGTCAACTCCCGATGCGTCACGCGTGAATATTGTCCTTCATCGTGTGTGCATACAACTTGTGTGACCCGGCTGGAATGATTTTTATCCTGACAGAGACGTATGTAGAAAAAGGGTGAATGGACTGGCTTTGGTAGTATGAGTCGTCCCGCTTGTCATGCAACTTTCGTTGCGAAGAAATTTCGGCGTTTCGTCAACGTCGATCTTGATCTTTGACCTTTTACCGACGTATTCATGTATCCGGTTGATGTTGACCATGGTCTTGATCGTGATCATCGATGCGTCTTTCGTCTTGACACCTTATTCATGTAGACCTTGATGCCGACCTCTGACTAAATTTGTCATCGCTCACTTTTTACATCGTGACGAATCAGGTTCGTGGAAGACAGCGACGTGGCCGAGGCCGTGCGCCTCATGAGAGTAGCCACCCAGAACGCCGCTACAGACCCTAGGACGGGAACCATCGACATGGACATGATCGCGACGGGCCAGGGGGCCTCCGACCGGTGAGTCGTTTCTGCCGGAGGCAAGTGGACAACAGAGTGTACGGTTTCATTTTTGTGTTTCGTTCTGCTCCACGGGCGGGCGTCGTATATGTGTGTTCGTCGTCATGTCGGAAATGCCATCTGGAGCATGGGGCGTGATGCGGCTATGGAGCATGCGGAGCCTCGCCAGGATCGCTCATACACATTTGATACCAATGTAACCAGTACAAGTGTGTGCTCCACTCTGGCCCTCCTCCCGAGCTGCGTCCTGTCACATCCTCTAGTCAAGGTGTTCAGGGCTGTAGGATCGCGTTCTTGTGCTTCGCTTCTCTTGTTGTTTGATGCATTGGAAACCTGCCCTTGTGTTTATTTACGTGTGTTGGCCTCAACCGAAAGCGGAAGGGTGTCCTCCTCCTTTCTTGCGTCTCTCTTGTTTTCCCGGCCTCTCGCTCGAGCCAAAACCTGGGGAGTTGGGTGTCGTGCTTGTTTCCTTCGTTTTTCTTTTCGAATCAGAGACGCCGTGGATGCCCTAAGCGCGGAGATCAAGGCTCTGCTGACGGGACCCCTCAAGGGGAAGCGGACAGGGGTCGGGGAGCTCCGGAAGAAGATGGAAGCGCAGAGCGACGCACAGGTGAATGGGAAAGGGTGTAGGTGACACCGACGGTCAAAAACGAGAAACCCCATGCTCTACAGAGAAAAAACCGTGTAGAGCTCCCTACGGGTCAGTATGTGGGAGCCAGGTTGATGGGGTTTCCTAAGCTGTACAAATACACAAACTTGGTGATCCATTTTCCACCGAAGAAACGTTCCGAGATAACCCCCCCACCCGAGTTACTGCGAACCGACTTTGTGGACCTTGGAGTTGGAGGAAATGCGTCCACGATAACGACACGCTCCACTCCGAACTCTCAACCGAGGCTGTCCGAGGACACTCAGCCACGCTTGGCCTTTCGCGCCTCATTCCTCTTAAAGAGGAACTACGGCTCCACCGACGGTCGGTAAAACCACCACACCAAGGAATCTCTATTTCCAGAGTAGAAGGTTCCACGTTGGTTACCACGCGAAAACGACCACAACGCTCTTCGTCACCCGGCAGTGCGGAACCATATACTCTGTAGGGAGATTTCCAGAGTAGACTGTTCCGCTCCGCAGAGAGCTTTTCTATCATTTGAAAATATCACACTAACATACATCCATTATTTTCTTGGGGTTCACAGAGAATAAAATGAGAAATAGACAAAAGTCGGTATACCCACCCCTTTCTCAGACTAAATGGGGTACTCGAAAATTTGCTCTGCGGAGACCGCTCGTGACAGGGCAGAAAGCACTCAAAATATCATTCCGATGCATGGAAAACATGGGCAGGGCCCATGCACAGCATGAGCATCAAGTTTTTTCGACTTTCGGGCACGTGTTCACCCTACACACAGCCCCAGCACACAAAGGCTCAACAGGTTGCCC
>FN649727.1:5509978-5523761 GCA_000310025.1 Ectocarpus siliculosus | reverse complement strand
GAGGGCGCTGCCGGCGGCGGCGGCGGCGGCGCGCGGGGGGCGTACGGCAAGGTGGCCGCGGACGACCGGGAGGCCCACGAGGTGGAGCTTAGGCCGTTCGTGGGCAAGGGCACCGACGACGAGAACGTTCGCGGGGACGAGGACTACCTGGACGAGGAGGACGGCTACCTCGCGGATGAGGGGGAAACGGAACGCAGCGCCAGCAGAAGCAGCAGCAAGAGGGGAGGGGGGGGTCAAGTTGAGTATTCCACGTTGCCCCCGGCGAGGCGTTCGTCTTCGGGGCCGCCTCGAAGGGGCGTGAGCAGTACGGGGGCGGGGGCGAGCGGCGCAGCAGCTCCGCCAGCTGCGGTTGTGGGCAAAGAGAAGATGAAGGAAGCCCCGCCGGCTAAATCTATGTTTCCTGCCGGGCACACTGTCGAGTTGTGAGGACAGGAAAGATGTCTGGCTTTTGTGCCCGCCCGTGCGTCGGTGGTCTGTGCTTCTGGCCGTGGACCTAGCCGGCCGCATGGCTGCAGCAGTATTGTACAAAGCCTTTTTTTATTTTTTTTATTTCAGATTGTTCTATCTCCATTATGCCGTCGGTCCCCGGCGCAATGTTCTAGGGCTTGCCCCTGGTAGTGCCGTACGATGGTCTCTGGGAGAGTTTCCCTCTGGAGGGGTTGGCGCTCGTTGTGCAGCGCGCGTCCTGGATGTTATACACCTGACTTGAATCCTCGTGGTGCGTTTGACGCTCATTTCCTGGGTGCGCGCTGCTGTCTTTACGGGTTAAGATTAGACTAAGCCCGAAAGCTGAGTTATCAACAGCCTGAATTCCTTGTGCCTTGAGAATAATTCTTTCGCCTTCCCATTGCCTTTTGTCTTCCTCATATAGTTTCCGGGGAGTAGTCAAATGTGTATGTATTTCCAGTATTATACTGGTAGTGCTGTAGTGCTGCTCCTCCCGCCGCCTTGAGGTGTTTGATTGATTTTATCCTCTCGGGGGGCTATGCAAGCATGATTGTGTTAGAACTCGGGGTAGATCTAGATAGAAGTCTTCGAAACGCCCGTGTGTTATGGTGGCGAGTCTGAAGATGCCGTTTATGGCTGTGAGTATCAGCGTGGTGCGATCGAGTTTTGTCGATGCTCCGAAAAACCTCAGGCGCACTCGTCTCATGTGCTTGGTGTGACCAATTGTCGACGGCTCGATTGTAAAGGCATTGGCATACGTGGCGCACAAGTCCGCTGCCTCGTCGGCGACAATTTTGATTGCGGCAAGCAACGTTTATGTCAGTTTTGTTTTCGCTTCCGTTCGGTGTCTGCAGTCCCATGACATTCGTACGGGTATACATGGAACAACGTGTAGACCGCGCCATCTTGGCTCACGGCTTGCCTTTGGCAGGACACAGAAACAAGAGCCTTGATCCTGTTGCTTACTTTTCCTCATCACGACTCCCGAGAGAGAGAAGAGGATCTGCAAAGAACTCAGAGCCTGAGGGAGGGCTTCGTCTCCGTGATATCTTCCGTAGGCGCAGCCCACATTCTGTAACTATTTGTGGTGGTCCACTCCTCTCTACTCCTGCTGTGCTGCGGTACTTGGCGTCTCAACAACAATCGCGGCCTACTGCAGCGCTACGCTCGAGAAGCCATAGGAGGACGCCGTCATGACGTGCTCCACGCAGCTTATTGCCTCACGAGAGACCACGGTGGGAGCTGGAGGGTCGACGATAGACACTGTAGAGTCTTCAAACACGAATCCCCCCTCCTCGGGGCTGTCGCTGCCGCTGACCGTTTCCGGTTTCTCGGCCGGGTCGGGTTCCGGTGCCGGAGGCCCCTCAGGCTCACGGAAAGGGGGCAGGGTGTTGGTGAACTCTGCTCCGGGGAGGTGCTTGTGGAAGACCTAACGGGGTGGTGTAAGTTGCGCTTTCAGAGATGTAGGTGGGAATTTATGCATGGTTCGATGTTCGGTGGTAGGGTGTTTCTAGCGCTAGCAAAGGGGTCTGAGCTGTTGTTGTTGCGGCTGGTCTACGCCGCAAATACTTCGTAGGCTGCTGCTGCATGCGCTATTATGTAGACGTATCTGCCTACGCACCTGCTTACGGTGCGGGAGGTCGCTTTCCTCGTCGCCCATAAGGTTCACCGCCTTCACCTTTTCTTCGGGAGATATCTTATTTGTGGCGAACCAGAAAGTAGTTGCGTGGGTTTGACAGTGGTGTTTTTGGGTTATCGTTGTTGCCGGGATACACAGTACACGCCACCGCTTGATGGGCCCGGGAGTTGAGAAAGTCAGGCCCGAACAGAGAATGAAAGGCCTTGACCATGTGAACATGCGCTCAATAAAAAAGAAACGCTGAAACCTATTTTGTCGATGTTGTGATGATAGCAGAGTGCGTAACAATAGAACCTCGTGCAAACAAAAAGGCTCTCAAGTTTAGTCATTTGCTTTGATTTTCCGATCACAGAACATCCCCAACCTTTCCTTGCACCCAGCTATACGGGAATTCGATTGATCGAGGTTCGCCGCATAAAACTTACTCATGCATCCCAGTACAAATTCATTGCAGTTGTGAGAGTTGGGAATTTCATCCGTTCCTGTGACACATCGGTGTTGCGCGGTTATGTCTCAGTCCTGCTGAGCAGAACGTCTTTATACCTCTACCCTCCACTAGCTCCCTTTCTCTGTCTTCTTCAGGCTTTCTTTCCAAACTAGATGTTCAAGCAAATCATTCCTGCCGTGATGACCGTAGCAATCAAGACCCACACTCTTTTACCTTGTTCCTGTCGAGAAGCATCAGCCCTTGCAGCCGGAAAATCACCCGGGCGCGGTAAGCTTCTAGGCGATCCATGGGGTTCCCCTCTAGAACGAGGGTATGCAGAAATTGGCACTCCTGCAAGTACTCGACCTGGCGCACTGCCGAAACTCTTTCGGTTCACCGAATCAGAAGTTAAACCAACAAAAACAAGGGGCCCGGGGAGGTTTTACTTTTGGCCTGAGCATACGCATACATACTTTGTAGCGAGTGGGAAGCGCTTTGCTCTGGGTCTTGTGAGCGCTTGTACATTATTAAGGGTAGGTGTGGAACTTCGAAGAAAACGGTTTGCCTTCCTCGTGGGGTATCGAAGGAAAGGAGCTGCGTTAAACACGTTAGTTTCTTTTCGACACCACTTGGCAATACCGTGTCGTTGTTTGCGGGTTGCGGTGTGGGTACTTCTCCACTCTGCTTGTGTGTGATTGATGTGGTGTCCGGTATTTCAGAATTGAATCGCTTTCGGAGAAGAAAATTGCACAAGTGTTGCTATGTGGTCTAGACTATGTCTTTCAAGACGTTTTTGTCGCGTTTTCGCATACTCGCGGTATTTGCTATTGGCTGACACTGGATGGAGTGAACCTCGGCGAATCAACCAAACTACAGCGATAAGCGTTTACCTCATGAGCATCTCTGTGTGCTTGTTGCTGCTTACTCACTTGTTGAACCGAACATCCAAGGTGACTAGCGAGAGGCAGGTCTTAAGGTTGGAGAGGTTTCCAATGTCGTTGAAGCCAAGTCGGAGGATGCGGAGGCTGGCTAGCTTGCCGGAGCCGACGTTTTCCGCCTTCTCTATGTAGTTGTGATCGAGGTGCAGCTCCACCAATGGTAACCCTTTGTTGGCATCATTAGTTTATGTGCGTACACGTTGGAGCAGTAGAGGGAGGATTAGCGGTGAGTGGTATAGGGTGGCTGGGACATTTTTTTTTTCTTGGGCCTCAGGGGAGGAGGATGTTTGTAGTCAAGCTGAGCTGGTGTAAACGACGGGTAGCTTCTAGAGCAGATAGGTGTTATCTCCACCCACAAAAGCAACAAGAATGGGCCTCTCTAAATACTGCACATGCACAATTCAACCATTAGTTTTTTCTTCCGCCCTTACCCTCGAGTCCCTCGATCCGGCGTATCTTGTTGTTGTTCATCCTCAAAGTTCGAAGACACTTGAGAGCTGATAGTCCCTCCAGCACTTCGATAGCATTGTGGCTTAGGTCGAGGTGCTGGAGGTTTCGATGGTGCGACAGATCTCTTAGGCTGTCGATGCTGCGGAGAAAACGAAATACGACCAAACAAGCAAGGAGATACTCGTGTGAAGAGTTAGCGCTGTAGTTCGACGTCCCGTCATCACCCAGACTGTTATAACCGAGCACCTATAATAGAACGACATGTTTTAGCGGCGTGCGTACTCGGGTGCGTCCTGTGCTCGCAAACAAGTTTCCAGCAAAGTTTAATCTCGGGGCGACGAAATGTTGCAGATTCCATGACCAACAGCAACTAACTTTGACGCAGCATTCGTTGCTTCACGCTGGTGATGTAGATGAGTTGTTTAAGGGGTTGATTCACGGTTGAAGGAAACAAGGCGTTGCGCTTTAGCTGTTCCATGTGTATGTCTGGTAGAAGTTGATTCTATAGTAGCAAAATCAATTCCTAGACAGGCTTCCCTATAAATCAAAGTTATTCTATACCTGCTGCTGCTACTTGTGGGAGGTGCTCACGCGACTGTACTGTATTCCTGGGGCACGATTCGGTGTCACTTGTGGCAATGGAAAACACTCCAGTGATATTCATGTGATCCACGGGTCTCGCCTGTTATACGACACGTTCACCCGGTGAAGCATGGACGACGAACGCACGACTTCAGATCTCCAGTCATGTAGCCAATCCTGGCTAGCCTTCCACGAAAAGTCCTCCCCTTCGAAGAGCTCATAGTCCAGCAAGCTTTTCATATTTGACATGGCACGATATGCGAAACGTCAGCGTGAAGTAACCCTTGGATAACATTGATTGGGGAACAGCAACACAACGACGGGTCGTCTGTGAAAGTGACCACGCGCGCAATCGAAGACGGATTAACTGGTCGACAACTGATGTAAACTAATTGGACGCTAACACTTCCGTTTGGCAATACTTCACGCCTAGGCTGTGAAAAAGATGTGTCGCATATCGCTTCCTTGGGTGTCTAGGGCAGCTGTAAGTCTACCCTTCCTTGTGTAGTCTAGTCTACGCACGCGTCTTTACCTTGTCAGGCAGTTGTGAGATATGTCGAGGTCGTGTAAGAAGGGCAGCCTCGACAGGGGCTTCGTGCTGGATATACAGTTTCCACTCAGATCCACCGTTTGGAGCAAAGGAAATTCGGCGATAGAGTTGATGTTGGAAACCCCTGCGTTCGCTGCCATCAATCCGATGTAACACAGACGCAAATCATGTGGGTTGCGTCCGAGGGTGTGAAGACCTTTTTTTATGTCTGCTCGATCAAGTGGTAGTCCTCCTGGTGACTTTCGGTTGAAGTCCTTCCTTGCTTTGTCCCCACGTATTCTTGCCTGAATCTTAGATGCCGCTGCCTGCTGCTCTCGGTAAAGTGCTGTTTCCTCGCGGCCTCTTGTACCTCGGCATGCAGCCTGGAATGAGACACACATGAAAAATATGTAGAAGTAAATGCAAAAGATCGAGTCGGCTCCAAAACAGCCAGCTGCCGGTAAAGTTGTAATTGTTGATTGGTCTTGGCCAGTACTAGCTCATTCGCCATTTAAGTACGAAATGGCGCGCTCACGCCCGAAGTCGGCAACCGGCATATTGTGGATATATCTGAGAAGAAGAACCCCCAGTCTCAAAATGTATACCTGTATCTTGATGACGGCTTGCTCCCTTTCCCATCGTGCCGTGGCTTCTCTGCGGACAAGGCTCCGTCTTCGTCGATCAGCAGAAAATCGAGCAAGTCGCCCTCGTTGCACTGCTTGTATCCGTGCTGCCGCTTGCCCTTCCATTTCGTCCATTGCAGCAGCGTGGGGGGGCGGAGAACACTTTGAAGTGCGCTTCCGTTGTCCCGTGCCGCCGGCGGCGCGATTACTGTTTCTGCCGAAACGGAACCTATTCCACCGCTTCAGGTTAACTTTTTCCGCACGGCCATTTCAAGTGTCAAGGTTGTAGGTGGTAGATTTTATACGCACATGCACACACACATGGATCAGAGTGCGAGAGGAGCAGCTAGTCGACTAGAGCGCTGAATACTTGTGGATTTGCTGCCCATACGGCAAGCTTTGATGAAGGCAACGGGACCGCCTCGGTACGAATACCGGCTTGGTTTCAGATATGTCAGCAGCAATGACAGCTCCGTAGTCGAAAGCGGGTTGTGCGGACAACGTGTTGCTTCATCGGACCGGATTCCGTGCTTGCGGCAAGACAGATGTTCTAGAACGAGCTATATCAATGAACCTCTCAGAACGAAGTCTGACAACACGCCGAATGCGGTAAGGGTGCGGAGGTAAAAGGCTACGTGGTCTGTACGGATTTACGTACACAGAATCCGTTGAGTTGTTGAGATCATCACGAGCATGTTTGCCACAGAAAGCTCATGCATCGCTTGGAGAGAGGAAGAGAGAGAGAGAGAGACATAGAGCAGGGACAGACTAGACCACCGTGCCCTTGTTGTTGTGCATCGAACGCCAACCTGAGGACCTCCTGGAATGGAAAATCGTCGGTAAAACGTGTACTACAGCAGGCCGCAGCAGCCCATGATGTCACTGGCCGAGATTTGGCAGCAATCCAGATACAGCGACATGTTCGAGGTTGGTGGGCTCGAGTCTGGGCGGTCAAGGTTATGCATGATCGAGCGTGGAGGGCACTTCTTCTCATACAGGTACGTACATATTACAGCAAGAGTCTAACCTGTCGTATCTGGAGCTGTTGCGTTTGTTATTGTTTCCTCTGCACCGTTTTTATAATAACACCGAAATTGTGGGGGGAAAATATAATTGATCGGTCTGACAGAGCATACTGAAAGCATGAACACGAGTTGCAAACGCCGACTTATCGATAAATTAAGATAAGGTTCATCCCCATCTGCGATTTTCTTATCCCCATCATGCCATTTAGATCTGTAGTTCTTTTGTGATACTCCTCGCGCTACAGTAGGTGCTTCGCATCGGAGACTGCAGGATGACATGAAGTCGTCCCCACAACTCTCCCACCGCTCTCCACCACTTTAAACCCACATTCAAGACCATCTCGTAGACAAGATCCAGCAATGGCAGCTGTACCAACTTGCGTGTCTGCGGTGTTCAATACAACTACATCTCTCTAGGCAATCTGGAGAGGGGCGCTAGCGCGGCACAAGCTTCTGCGGCAAGAAGGACCCAGTGATTCACCTCATGAAGAAGAAAATGAATACAGCAACACGTCCTTTCACATGAGTAAAAGACAGCGCTCGAAAGGCCCAAAACTCGCGACACCGTCGTTGGGCAGGATTTCCGAACAACAACCAAACAGGCGTTGTCCAGAACGAGCCGCTTGGGAACAATCCTGGGCAAGAGTGTGCCTTGAGCGACCGAGCTTTCGCGATCGAGTGCGCGTGTGGCAATCCATTGCGGAGCTCAAAAGGGCGGGCGGCCGGGGAAGGATGGGGATTACAAACAAAGAGGCCTGGTCCGCTTTGTGCCAATCGTCCGGGAGCGCGTCTGTCGCTGCTACCTTGCTTTCTAATGAGGAGTACCTGCTAGGAAGGCGGTTGCAACAGCAAGATGGACGGTGGCGGCTGGACGAAATACCGCCGTATTTGAGCCTGGATGGAGGTCCTGGTGTCAGTGCGGGCCCCCTCTTCCGACGTACCCTGCCGCCGTCAGTTGCGAGGCCATTCTCGGCTGGAGTGAGGCGTTTTGACCGACTACCAGTGATGGAGAAAGGGAAGAAAACGGGGTCTGGGTCGACTTCAGATACTGGCGTTTTCAAATGCGTTTCCAGCCTCTTTTACGATATTCCGAGGACCGCTGCGACAGCGACGACGCTACCGGCAGAAGGCTTGAGCAAGAACCATCAACAACGGTGCTTGTACAGTACCCAGTAATAATGTGGGGAAATGTGGAGTCAATACCCCCAAGTCTCGCGGGTCACCACTTACGAGCGAACGCTAGGTTGCGCTTTGCACTCCTATCGACCAACAAGACCGCACTGCTCTATGAGCAAGCAATCGTGATTAGTCTCGGCATAGTGGCATAGTTCCGTCGGAACAGTATATCCTCAAAATTTTACTAAGAGGAAGCTTCACGAAAATGGGGGTGCGCCGTCACTTTCATCAGGTGATCAGCGGGGGCGTAAACCACGGCGAGGGGGCTCCAATGAAAACCACAAGAGGGGCCCATAAAGTGCGTTCAAGTAATATTGTGGCTGTCTGTGTGACCAGTGTTATCGATTCTCTGCTTCTCTTGGTGCTCGAGCTCACGAACGCTCGCTTGCTTTTCGAACTGGGATTATTGACAGTCGTCCCAGTGATGTGCTGTACCGCAGTGTTAGGCCGTGGTTGTGACCGTGACATGGAAGTGCCCGCGTCGTGTGACGTACACCAAATATGATGATTTGGCGACTCTCTTTGATCGGAAAGCATCATCACCTGTTGCCTCTGATCCGTGCACAACGAACGCTGCAGGGTGCATCAAGAATTCAAGTACGCACAGATCCATTGTGCCTGTGCAAATATTCATCTCTCGTCTGTACCTTCCTGCTTGTAGCTTCCATGACAGCACCGTCGTCACGCACCATCCGGCATCATGGCTTCGGCACCGCCTTAGCAAGACAACGAGAACCTCTTAGACGATTAGCGCGCTTGCCTGAGGCAAGCTGCGTTGCCGATAAAACCACGAGGGGTTCACAAAAGGTGTTCAAGTTCAGAGAGGTGATGACGGGGCAACAACTACAGCAGAGACTAGCACTTTGCTGGTTGCATAGGAACAGGGTAATGACACGCATGCGCGAAGCTATGGTGTGTGTCTTGAGCTTGTAGAGAGGTTGTTTGGGCGCAGTCCGAGGAGCGTGCCGCTGGTGATGTGCAGCGTCGTCATACTTGATTGAAAGCCGCAAGAAGACTTATATTTCTTTTCTCAAGCTTACCAGATGAGAGTGGGCACTGGTGGGTTCCATTGTTACAAGTCACCAGGAGCATGCTGGTATGAGACAAACTTTATGTGCCATGGCGCCGCCGAAGCAAGGAAAAATGTTTGCCGTGATCGAGTAGACGCGCCACTCCCGGGCCATACTCTTCCCTGGGGGCTGCTCCGCGGTATCTTCTGAGGGTCTCGCGTCAGCTCCACTCCAGGTCGGATCCAAAACAACTCTCGTCGCTGCAGTTTTCACCGCCGCTGCGGTGCCCACCTCCTGTATTACCCTTGCCTGCCGCTGTCGCAAGCGTCTCCCCAGCTGACCTTCGCCACGTCGTCATACAGCGCAAATAACCGGCTCGGGTCGAAGGGGCGAGTTAGTGGCACTATAAGAGTCCTCAGTCCTCAGCTGTCGTTGCAGTCCTTGCTGCAGCTGCTGAGCGTGTCACTACCGCTGCCGCTGGCCTCCGGAACCACCCCGCACTCTGTTTCCTCCCCATCTCCGATGTCGGTGACAGCTTCCTCCCCCGCTGTCGCTCTTGGTTCTCCAGCACCTGTCGAGGGCGTACTGGCCGCCCCCCTAACCGAAACAGGGGGGAACCGCTACCGCCGGGCCCGCGGACGCCGCTGGGGTCCATGTTGCGTTCCCCCTTCAACTGCCAATCAATACAATTCGGCTACCGGACGCCAACGCAGCACGCAAAGCTTTCCGGAGGCCGCAGCCGCCATATATGCGACTTGATTTGCCCACATGGCGTGTTCCGCACGTTCGGCGACTCTACTGTTGCTACTACCTCTCCCGCGGGTGCATGTAGCGGGAGTTCACCTGAGAAACCATAAAAGGCGCAAAGATGGCAGCGGGTGTGATCGTTTTGTCTAATGTTTTTTACAAAAAGTACCAGGCACTACGCAGCAGTACAATAGATTTCCTTGTACTGTAGTGTAAGGTGGGGTATGTTTCGGCTTGTATGTTGTGTGCTTGGTCGAGTGTACGGTCGGCAACTTCCATACCACTTCAGTGACAACAACTTGAGTGACAACAACTTGAGTGACAACAACTGACATCCCGCGTGAACCGCGACCGTACATAAATAATATAAGTAAAGGAGTGGGGATCCGCTCCGTACACATAAAATGGCACTCCGCTGAAACCGGCCCTACGCGTTAAAGGTACGCATATGCACCTCTTTCCGGCAGGTCAAAAATATCTCAATCGGGAATCGAATTGAATCATGCCGTTCTTGTTTTTTTTTGCGCGCACCCGGTGCCATCTCCCGGACCGGTGCCATCTCCGCCTCTCTCTACGGTTTTATCCCTCCCTCCCTTGGCAACCCTTGGTACATTTTTTAAATTATCTACTAACCACACCACAGAGCAGTCAAATTGACATGTGAGGGAGATCTGGAGGGGTCAGCACTGGATTGCGAGTGACGCTGTGGATGAATTGTGAGCAGAGGACGAGAGGGCACACACCGACCGGGAGCCCGGGATTTTCACTTTGTTCCTTTCGGTGTATCCATCAAGATCCACAGCGTCACACCGAATAATTTAAATCTTCTCTTGCCGACTGATGCGTATGCAGTTCCCTCCCCCATATGACTATTCTTTGGCGCCGCTCGGTGTCTGGCCAACCAAGCAGACTTATACTTTGCTATCTGCTCTGCATGATGGGATCACGGTGTCATGGGATCACGGTATCACCCGCCGGCAGTGGCAGGCACATGTCACTGCATGTAGGATCAGTCAGCTGTTTGGTTTGAGTCTGTACCTCAGCTTCCATTCTGCGGACCCCCTACATTAATTCAAGCATTTTTGCACGGAGGCGTCTCTCAACTACCTTTCTAAATTTTCGACACGGGAGCAGCAGGAGCGGGGAGAGGGGAGGCTAAGGAGGAGCGTAGAGAAGAAGGGAGAGGTGGGACTGCGACCCACACCACTCTCCTCCCGCACACGCCATAGCCTGGCAACAATCACCGACGCGCCTCCGCGTCGCTCCTCCGTTAAATCATTTAGCCTTTGTTTTTGGAAGCGCGGCGGGGGCAGACCAAGAGGGCTCCAAAAACGTATTTGCCGGCAGCACCTTGCAAGAGAGAGCAGGCAGCAGGTGATGGCAAGCCGACCCACATCTCCCCCTCTCAGCACCTCCCCCTCGCTCGGGCAGCCTATCACCTCGGGAGCGAGCAATACACACTCGCTTCAGCAGCAAACGCCGCTGCACGCAACATCATCAGCAGGAGGTTCGACGATGATGAGGAGAGAGGTAGCGCCGAGGAGAGCGTCTGCGCCTTGTGACGGGGAGAACATGGCAACGGCTGTTGCTCGCGCGGAAGGCACCCGAAAGGTGAGAACAGATATTCCACTTTTCGGACGCGAGTGGTAGTGGGAGTAGGGGGTGGCTTGTTGCTTCGATAGCCAGCATCGCTTTTAGACCAAGCTGTGCCTTGGGAGGGCCTTCACACGTTTTTTTTTCAAAAAGACTTCCAACAGAAATGGGTCCGAAATCCCGAGTCAGCAAGCAGGCACACACCGCGGTGTTGTCGTTCTACAAGCAGCAGTCTCTCGTCTTGAGTCTCAGTACACATATACAGCTCGTAGATGTCCGAACGCCGCTTGCTGACGACGCACGTATCCACTGGACGCGAAACGTCAGCGCATTCTATGGTCGTGTGGTCCAAGTTTGCTCTCCAGAGAGCAGAGAGCGCACACACAAGCTCGCACACGCTCGCGCGCATCTTGCATGTGTAGTTCCTTTTTGTTCTCGTCGCGCGTGCGTACAAAGTATTATCCGCTATACGTCTCACCATCTCGTCATGTCATGAACTTCAAACGAAGGGTCTCTTCCTCAAGAAAATAATGGCGGATGTTTTTCCTGTGTACTTTTGTTATGTTCGTCCCTGAGCACGTTGCGGCAAAACGCATGCTCGGGCGGAACGCTGCTGTCTCGTGCCGCGTCCGGTGCTGTTGAGCGACTCTTGGCCAATATCAGATACTTTCAAGTATTTCAGCAAAAGTAGGCCACGGTTTTTGTCAGTGTAGGGTGGAAGCACCCAGAAATGCCAAAATGCTTTTGTAATAGTTCACCCGTCCCATGGTGTGCGTCCTGCGCCTACGGTTTACCTCTATCAGTAGTACTGCTGTAGACGTCATCGAGCATAGTGCGCCACTCTTGAATTTTGGACTTCATCTTCCCCCATGGGCCGAAGGATCTGGGGTGCTTTTCACTGCGCATCAACCAATATAGTGTGCTGCGCACAGCAGCATCAGATGCGGCCTAACAAAGTACCACTCAGTGTAGCAAGGATGTTGGGGCTGTACCTATCCAAGGGTTCGCAGAAGTGGCGACCTCCGCGCCAAGTGACTAAATAAAGAAGTGGCGGTACCCTTTGTCTGTGGTCATGGACTTCCGCGTCAGGTGGAACATTAAGGGCATTTAGAAGGTACACTAACCAGAAAGAAACCGGAGAGGCTTTTGAAGTGAAAATACCAGAGTGGAGACTTGCGGACGAGCTTCACGTGTGTACCAGATATTATCCACCGATCGGTGACTCTCTATGCTGTATGCATGCTATGTACAGTAGCAACGTAGCGCTGAACCAGCCAAGATGGCAAGACTGCAGCAAGACTACAAACAGGGTCATTTCCCTATCCGGCCACAGCATACGAAAAAACTTGCCATGTAGTGACGTTGCCTTGCCACCTGCTGGTTGTCTGTTGCTTTGATGTCAAGCTGGGGTTTTGTTTCTTTCCTGTTGTCTCACGAGTCTGTCTGCCGCCGTAAGGTGCAGAGAGCTTATGTCTCGACAACGTCGTGAAAGCCGAAGCTCCCACGTGAGCAGACTTTTGGCCACTGTCACTACAGCCGGTGATAATATTGTGGAATGTACGTAGGATATATGGATACCCTGCTGCACCGTGCCTGCGTGTGTTGGTGTTGCAAGCGACCCTATTCATCAGCCCGCGGCGTAATGTGCTGACCAATGAGAACACACCTATCGTATCTGCGTTTGATCGGTGCCGTAACACCCTCCCCCTGTCTGGCTGTGTTTCGACGGATGTTATGCACACCCGCCCGCCATTCCCTAGGGTCGCTTCCAAATACGCGAGGTTCGGGCAAGCATAGCGGAAGGCGTGCAATCATCTGCTTGTCGCGCCGCTTTGAGCCTCCAGGAGGATGCCGAGCACGCAATCGCTATTGTACAGGATGGGAAGCTCGTTCCGTGAGTATTGCTGTTGTTTAATCTCACGTCGTTGGCGTGTTTTTTTTTTCTATCGGTGTAGCATGCATTTGAGACGGCCAGTGCTGGATGCACGCACAACGTTTTCCAGTTGGTGCGGGTGCTGCCGCTGTGGTCCTGGAAGCATCTAGGCGCTACGAAAATTTGTTGGTTGATAATGTTTGCTGTGCCTTGGCTCGACAAAGCTTTGCCCGTGGTGGCGTTTTCATTTTTTTCTCGGCCTAACCCTTGTGCTGTTTCGCGTGTTCGTGCGAGTTCGTGTGCCGAACGTCGGCTACCTGCCTGTGGACACGATGCCGTTGTCCGTGCTCTTTTGTGTGCCAAGCAACAATACACCATTTGTCGAGGATCGAGTTCAAAACTGGAGCACCCCCACCGTCCGTAAATATCATTTGTGAACACCTTGAGAGAGTTGTTTCGCTTGCTCTCTGATCTTTCTCCGCTCTTCGCACCCCCCCTATTTGTGTCGGCGCCTGTGTCGCCTTTGTCTGTTCTCTCTTGTCATCTTCTCTCTGTCTCACCCGTGCACCCTTTCGGTGCTCTGCAGGTCCCCGTTGTCCACCCCGCGCGCGAGAACGCGCACCCAGACCGAGGGCGACGCGATACAACAAGCAACGGCCGTGAGCGACGGAAACATACAGGCCGTCGCGAACGCGGTCGCCGCGGCGGCCGTGGCGGCGGCGGT
>FN649727.1:5480563-5505489 GCA_000310025.1 Ectocarpus siliculosus | reverse complement strand
TTCCCCCCCCCCCCCCTCCCTCGCGCACCCCTCCCCTGTGGGGTCGTTCCCGTGCGGCCCGGTTTGCGTTTTCGAGGCGACCGTATCGAAAATGCCCGTGTTGCACCCGCTGCCGCTGCATGAACGAACAGTTCGAGACGGTGCACGATCGGTCGGGAGAACCGCGTGCGTCGATCTTCCCTGATTTTGCGATACATGCCCGAAAGTGCAACCGCTCCGTTCACGGCCGCGTCTCCGCGTCTTTGTTATATCTTGGAACTCAACGCTGGCATAGGGTACACATCACCGCCGCTCGGCCTCCGGAACGTTGTTGTACGGAAACGGGATAAGCGATCCAATCGGTATCGTTGGCAGCAATGGCGGCAAGGGCGGCGCCGGTGGTTCTGGTGGTGGTAGTGGTGGTGGTGGTGGTGGTGGTGGTGGCAGCGGCGGCTCTGGGGGCTCCGCGGGAGGGGCGGGCGGGGTGACTAACGGAGGTCAGCAGGCCGGGAGTAGCGGCGGCGGGGGTGGCATGCGTGGGGTGTCTCCCTCTCTCGAGCCAGCCCCGCCTGTCCGGAGAGCCTCTTCAGCCGCGCAGTACGTGGGACACATCAGCAGCAGCGGCGTGAGTGGTAGTTCTAGCGGTGGCGGCGGCGGGGGTGGGGTCATGCCACGCACCCAAACCAGCCACGCGCAAGGCCAGCAACAACAGCAGCAGCAGCAGCAGCAGCAGTTGCATGGGCAGCCGGGGGGTGGTAGTAGTACTGGTGTCGTTGGAAACGGAAGCAGCAGCGGTAGTAGCGTGTCTGGAGGTGGAGGGCAGGGCAAGCAACATGAGGTCATGCAGGCGCAGATCATGAACTCGTTCGGTCGGTCCACTCTCTCGTCGACGCCGCCATGGAAGGATTGAGCTGCGGTCGTCAATTGATAGAAATGACGTAGCTTCTAGAACACGTAGGTGCGAGCTGGGTGGGAGGGCTGCTGCTGAGAATTACAGTCTCTTTAAGACAGTGCCTGGATCCAACGTGGCCAAGAGGTGAAGGACCCCCAAACCCCGCCCCCCCCGCCCTTATTTTTTGCTGATTTACTCAAGGAATGGGGATGTTGATTTTTGGTGTATCTTGTCTCCTTTCTAAGTATTGGTAGAAAAAATGCTGCCACCGAATGTAGTGGGGGTGACACCACGTTTTTGGCGTTGACCGACTGAGTGTGTACGTTATGCAACGCGGAGTGGTTGGATTCCCGTCTAAATCATGCCTGATGGATGTTCTGATGTCTTCTTTTTTATTCTGTTTCGTTGTTTTTGGATGGCGTCTCCACCTTTTTTTTTTTTTTTAGTGTATTTCAACAATAGTGGCACGTCATGTACAAATGCCAATATTTCTGGTCTTCCGTCCCGAGGAAGTTTTTGACTCGCAGGGTGCAGGCAGGAGAACTGGGAAGTAAGCTTACTTGTTGTGGCAGCCGTCTCCGAACGCTTCTGGGTGTTTCCTCGAATAGATCGTCGATTTTTCATGCGTCCGTCTCGTCGTGTCTTGTGTGTTTGATTCGTGGAGATCCCGATGGTACGACATGCGAGTGCATGCTCGACCACACAGTGTACGTAAATTCATTATAGACGCGCACGACGATTTGTACAATTTCAGTCACGAACGTGTTTTTTTTTTTTTCATGTGTAGCCTCAAACCATGAGACGACTTGTGAGTGAACACGGACCGATTCGCATGGGCATGGGTTGTTTTGGCGGTGATCGTCATGTGGCAAGTAGGTTTTTGGGCCGTTTTTTTTTTTTTTGTCCTGCGGCAGGCCGATTACTAAACATGTGTTGTCTGCCGCTCTCACGGTTTCCCAGTCATACTGGATCGATCAATGTGTTGGCACGTGCGCCGCTTAATGTCACATGTACAAATTAGCATCGACGCCCATGACAGGCGGCGTGTTCTGGTTGCTAATCTTCTCCAACGACAGACAAGGCTGTATGCGCAGAGAGAAGAATGTTTTTTTGCAAGCGTTTGCGTTCAAGCCATGCTCCATTTTGTTGTGTTCCTTCAGTTGGTGATTTTTTGCTGTGTACAACCTGGAGACGACTTTGCAGTGTGTCGGGTTGTTGGAAAGTGTGAACAAGCAGAACACCGAGGTATTTCAAGTTCTATTCTGCCCGTCTAGTCTACACGCCCGATTCGGCACGTCTACGCGGCAAGGATCAACTGCTCGGGTGGGCACGATACCCTCTTCGAGGCACACTCGCGACGAGAGGGGGCGTCATCAATAGCGTGCGTTTTGATAACGGATAAGACGATGTACATGTACGCTCTGCGTTCTACAGTCTATACGTTCAAGAGCGAACCGCGTGTGCTTAAGTTATGGGCCACCGAGGCTCTTGTTTCCGAGTGCAA
Source organism: Ectocarpus siliculosus (assembly GCA_000310025.1). Taxonomy (NCBI): domain Eukaryota; class Phaeophyceae; order Ectocarpales; family Ectocarpaceae; genus Ectocarpus; species Ectocarpus siliculosus. The sequence continues at coordinate 5,503,114 of FN649727.1, read as the reverse complement.
TCGAGTACGCGTCTGTTGCCCGTCTCACACCAGCATCCGGTCAGGTGAACTTCTGCGCTCAGTCTATTCCGGTGTTCTTACGAGCTACCGCTCTCTATGCTTGCCGCAAGCAAGTCCACCGCCGCCACTACTACTACCCCTACCAGCGACGACCACCTCCGCAGGCGGTATCGCGAAATCAGACTCGGCTAGGCTGGCCCCATACGACGTGCCCGACCAACCCGCGACCGATTGAGCATCGCTCCCTTCCGATGCGACAGATCCCGCGTTGTCGGTCACTCCTCCCGACCCTACCTCTTCAACGCCTCTTCTCTGTGGCCCTTGGGGGCAGCCGCGGTCTTTGAGAGACCGTTGTTGTCGGTGAAGTTCGTCTTCGAATGGCCGCGCCAAACGCGCCCACCGCGGCAGAATGCTCCCCGAGAGCATTGCCTTCGCCAAAGCGCCGTCTGATGATGACGACAACCTCCCTAAGCCGGACTTGTTCCTTCTCCCTCCTCCCCGTGCTTGGCGCCGAAGGACACCCCCACGCCCACCACATCTACCAACACCCGCCGCGGAGACCGGCTTCCCTCCCCCGTTCTTGTTGTTACGCTGGTGGAAACAAGGGTCTGCTTGCAACCCGGACGGTGTCGCATTGGCGGCGAGGGCGGCTTGAGCCATGGAAGCGTTCGCGGCTCTAACCTCTACCTCTTTGAGGAGCGCGATGAGCGCAGAGCAGGCGGGCACGACCTCGACTGGCCGGAGGCCTGCGTGGTTGCGAGCGGCGACGGTGGCCCAGTCGGAGTCGTGCGCGAGGAGCCTTCGAGCGATGTCGAGGCGGCCCTCTCGGCAGGCCACGTGCAAGGGGTGGTCTCCGTGCGAGTTGACCGCGAGGACGTTTGCCGAGGACTTGAGGAGCAGACGGGTCACCGCGAGGGACCCGCCCCTTGCTGCCTCGTGGAGGGGGGTGTTGTAGCCGCTGGCACTGTGTGCGCTGTTGGGGTCGGCGTCGACGGAGAGGAGGTATCTCACGGCGGGAACGTTGCCCTCGAAGGATGCCACGTGTAGGCAGGTCTCCCTGTTCGCGCGGAAGGAAGGAGAGAAGAGTCGAGGCAAAAAAAAACAATTTCATGTCCGAACCAACCAAGCAGGTTGGCCACCGGGTGCATAGAGCGCAATGAGGGCTGACGTGAACGATGGTGTCGTAGGATGGTTGGTGTATTATCGCTTCAGGGGGTGTACTACGCGGCGCCTCTCACAACCGAAAAGCTTCGCAGCGCATGTTGACTCCATCCACCGGAAACACAGTCTACGTCACCAAACCTGCCGCAACTCTGCGATGTTGCTTGCTACGAACTGTCCGGTCTTGTGGCTGATGCTCACCCGTGGGTGTTGACCGCATCCACCGCCTCCGCGCGATCCGCCGCCCGCTCTGCCTCGGAGACCAAGGCTTTCGCATGGTCATCGTCGTCGGCCGTGAAGCACACGAGCCGCCAGCCGTAGTCTTCTCCCGCGGGGGCGACCCCCGTCCAGTACGAGGCGGAAAACGTCACGAGCACGGAGGATCCTTGCACCCGCATCGGCCGCTCTCCGTCGACACCGGGAAGGCGGGCTTCGCCGGAGGTGTCGACGTTGTAGGGTCCCCTGCGAGAACAAAAAGAGGTCACCGCCCCCGCAAAGACAGTACGTAGATAAGGGAAAGCATGGGTGTCAGGAAGTGTGTATTTCATCATTGAAAACACCCACCTCTTAATGTGTGCATGGTGTAAATCAACCGAGTCTGCTGCATGCTCTATTTTACTCTGTGCGGTAGATTTGTCGTGGGATACACACACAACCGGTTAGTCTATTTCCGGTGTAAACTTGCCGACTCTACGTAATAGGTTCTTTTCAATAAGAAGGAAAATGCACCATGTGTGAGCTTCACCAAGGATTAGCACCACCGCATCCCGAAACCGATACGCTCTGAGGCACACTTCCGCAAAACGCCCCAAAATGACGACCAGTGGCGCATTCTCGCATCACCTGGGGAAGAAAAGCTTTGGATCCCTAGCGTTGAACTCCTGCAAGGCCACCTTCCCCATGCCTATGGTCGCGTTAGACGCCGCATCGAAAGCCACATAGAAAGAGTCCGCGTTTGCCACGTAAGCCTCAATATCCTGCCTCACTCCCTGCGCGAAAAACGTAAATTCCACAAGAGGGCGGTGATGTGTGTGTGATGAGGGGGGCGAGGCACCACACAACGGCACTTGTCCATCAAAGAAACATCGTGGTGCGTGAGAAATGTTGAAAAATGGGCTTCATTGCCGTTTTCATGACCTGATTTCCGTGCGCGAGACACATGTAGTCTTTCCTGTGCAACAATGTTTCGAGAACGCACAGGAACACCAACTGAGTGAGTTTTTTTCTCTCTCCCGCAATCCTGTGCTGTACCGCTTCGACGCAGGCATGCAAGCATGCAATCAAGATAAGCCCGGATCGAGAACATAACCAATTTCGTCGTGAGGGTGGTTAGTTGGCGAGCGCATGCGCGCGTCCCATAATACCAATGGGAACAACAACAACACTGCGCGAGCGTGAGCAGATAGATGTGCGAAAACCCTTCCTTTCGAAATTTCGTACGAATACTTGAGGTCGGTGGGCCACGGAAAGCTGGATGATGCGCTCTTCATCACCTTTGGGTAAGGATGTCTGCTCTCCACCACGACCCCTTCCACACGCCGGCAGAGCTGGTCGAAGGGCTCCGATGGATCGAAGTTCCTGCGGTGGGCATACAACCATGTGGTGTGAACACGAGCATGCGTTTTTAACGTTGTGCCGGAATCAACTGGAAATCTACGATAGCAGCACAGCAGCGGTCTCATTATTCTGCGGTGTGGTGGTCGTTCAAGACGTTTTTGTCGGCCGTACGCAAATGAAAAATGACAGGAAGCTATCGTTGAGTAGGGCGGAGGAGCATCTTAAAAATATGTAGTACATAACCGATCGATGCTCACTCGCATGGATCGGTTTCTCCTGAACGCGGCGCGTTGAAACACACCTGATGCATTGTTGACCCGGTCAAGAGGGACATCAACAACGAGTGTGACGTTCGAGAGTACCCCAAGAAAGTGGATACGAGTCAAAGCACAAACGCAACGACATATTGACAGCGGCGATGTTTGTGTTTTTGGGAACGTTGAGGAACGCTACAGCCGGAAATGCGGCATGAGGGCCTCATTTGCTGTGCCGTACGACAATACAACAATCCTACCAAGCTCATAGCGTGCATCTCAAACTGGTATCGCAGTAGAATGGGACGGAATTTCGTTCTCTCCATCTTCAGAGCTTCGTTTCTCTACATCTTGACGAACCAGTATGGATGCTGGTATCACACGGGAGAGGTCAGAAAGGTTCTTGACTCTTAATCAATACTAGCAATCCGGCTTTGCAAGGGTTTCGGTTCTGTATGAGGGACTGACTTGTCGATAAACGGCAGGGCAGGCGCTCACCTTGACTGAAACATTTTCTCGCTCATCATCTCGCGTAGCGTTCGCACTGGCACGCCATACCTCGCGGCGCTCCACACCGTCGAGCAAACCGAGGCTCTCAACTCGGCCCTCTCGCCCTCCGCGCAGGCGGCGGCTGCTTTCTGCTCCGATCTGCGGGCTTGCAAGGAGCTAAATGCCGAGGAAAACGCTGCTTCTATCGCGGTTTCCCTGGCTCTAGCGCACATGACACCCTTCGTCCACGCTTCCCTAGGTAGATGCCCGTGGGTGCGCATGTACGTACGTATTCGGACGGAGGGGTGTTCGGGGTGGATATTGTGGAAGTGAGAAAGGGACGAAAGGAGTGGCGACAGGGGGGGGGGGGCTCTGATGTTGGGATACACCGTGGAAACAGGGCAAGTTATCAAATCGACGGTGTGTGTCTCACGATAAGCTGAGCCATCGATCACGTAATTCGCTGCTGTTACAAACAGTCAAATGACGATGACGAAGCAAACCCTTTGGGGGGAGCTCTTCACATATCTGACACGAAGAAACACAGAACATAACATACGTACATGCAGATACCTATACCATGAAACACGAGGTTACTACATATCCTCAAGTGGAGATCTGGCAGTGCAGATTCCAAAGCACAAAAGAAACGCCCAGGCATTGGTGCAACGTATTTCGACGTGAATTCGTGATCTTCTGCGTTTATAGTCGCCGTGGGGTGGAAGCCTGATTTCCCGGGCCCATTGCCACGGTATAGGCGACTCTTCTCATCGCCGCTACGAGCACGTAATTGCTTACCTATGGAGAGCCATGTCGATGACAGATTGGGCGGTTTTCTGCGACACTTTCCTGTGCCACTCTAGCTCTGTATCGCGACGGTGAATGCGTTCGTGCCACGATTCTTTCGTCTGTTGGGCCTGCAGCCTTTGTTGCAAGTCCTCTGCGTATCTGCCGACGGCACAAGAACGATCGGGCCAACGGAACGGCCGTGTAAAACCTGACGCCGTGGACGCGTGGACATACGGTGATTCATAGGTGGGTGACCTGAGAAGGTCCTTTGAACTTGTCGTGCGGGCGAAAACAACGTTGGCTGTCGTACTTGCATGTGTAGATCACCTGTACGCACACCCCGTCTCTGTATTTTGTGAACGAAAAGTCGCCGGTGACTCCAAGCGACCCTCCTCAAGTTGGATCATGTAACACGAGGACGGCCAACAACATCTGCGATTTGCTTGTACCTTTGTTGTGCGAGGGCATCAGCTTCCTCCCAAACTGTCGCTGCCTTTTTCCGGAGGTCCAAGTACTTCTGCGTGCAAATGTTCATCGTGCATCAGGTGGGGAGCAGAAACCGGCAACTGACGTACGGTACGCATATATGTACATCACCGAATGACAGCTGCGACTTCCGACTACTGCGATGAGCGCTTGAGTCCTACTGTAGCCGACTACAGATGACCGAATGATTTGTTAGCTAACCTCTCTATACGTATTGCACGGCGCGAACTTTGCACACTCCACACTATTCTATGTCCCACGGTGCCGCACATCCATGCCCAAGTGTCTCCTCGAACAGTGCTGCAGCAACAACCCTCGATTACATGCTTAGTTTGTGACAGCATTTTACGCCAACAGAGCTACACATGAAACCTACCGCATACTTTTTACATGCCTGCTTCGTGGTTCTGCCGTCTTGCTCTCCAGCCGTAAACGTCGCGGTTATAATGGGAAGCGAGGCTTCTTCGAGGCTCTCAGATGGAGCTCCGAAAGAAGAATATCCCGCTCCCGATTCAGCAGCATCGCCTGTCTCCACCGTCTCGTCTGATGCCACTGCCGGTTCTACACCTCCTGTGTGTTTTCTCTCGGCAGTTTGTCCCACGCTTTGTTCTTGAGTATCCTCCTCTTGTTGCTGTTGTTGTTGTTGTGGTTGTTGTTGTGTTTGCTCCTCTCCATCATGACTCGCCCTTGTGTCGGGTCTTGTGTCGTCATCTACGCCAAGCACCGACGACGCGGACACAGACAACTCAAACTCGCAATCGCTATACGTGCTTTCCGGATACCCTTCGGCCGCCATGGTCCACTTTCCCCTTAGCGTAAAAGCAACCGCCCCCCCCTGGCGGCAGCAGCTGATGCAGCAACAGCAGCAGCAGCAGCAGCAGCAGAGCAAGGCGTGAGCGGAGCGATAAGTTTTAGCGGTGATGACCCCTCCTCGGTCAACGAGAAAGCGGGTTTAGCGATTCTCTCAGAATAAGCAATCGACGCATCTTACCTTTATACCGCAGTGCCACTCAACCGCGTGGAAGCCGCAACGACTGCGCGGTCACTGCACAAAATGTGACAGAAGAGGGACGTCGAGAAATCACTAGATCAGGCCGCGCGAGCGGGACAATTTACAAAGCACGGTGCAGCCATTCTGCAAGTGCCTTTTTGTATGTTCGAGAGTCGCATATGTGGAACTGCATATATTTCGTCCCCATAGCGCGTAGTCTACTGTACCCGCTCAAGACGTCCTGCGTTGTTACAAATAGCCTACATAATTAGGACTGAGTGGCAGATGCTGGATACTGTGTGCGTGCAGCAATATGTCTACATAGGCTACTGAACGCAGAAAGTGTGTCCGGTGGCTGTCGTTGGTTAAGATTATTTTTCGAGTATCAATGGGTAACAACCACACCTATATACGCCGCTGCGTACACAAGATGACCACCTGTTGCCACCTCAAAACAGGAAAGCCACGAGTAGCCGAAACGCGAGTTGGTCACATACACGAGAGGGATTCACGCTTTTTGTTGCCATCTGCTGGACTTGCTGCCACCACACAAAGCACACGACAAGCGAGGTGTTTCGTCTAAAAAACAGGTGCCATTTTTGTGAAACGGAAAAAAAATCTCGCCGCGTTTTTCAAGTTTCGCCGCCCTCTCACTTGCTGTCTTCTCGCCTGTCTCTCTCTCTCTGCTCTCGTGTGTGTGGCTCGGGTGTGTTTTTTCGGTGTCTCTGCTCGGGCAACGCATTGATTGCTGCATGGCTGTATGCTAAACAGGAAAACGGAGTGGAAGACAAGCTCGCGACAGGCGGTTGGTGGTGCCGGTAACGAGCCGGCTGCTTCGGCTGCAGCACCAAGGCGCCGGACTCTTCCTCGTCTTCTTTCGTCCTCACCACCCCGCAGGAAACGTCGACATCGGTTGCTCGAGATGACTCCTCGCAGTGCGCATGTCATCTCAACAAGTGAGTACGCCGTGAGAGGATAATTGGCATGTAAACCAAGAACTTGTTCGCTTGTACGTACCATGCGTATTGTGCACATGTCATGAAGGTTGATTTGGGTTCTGGAGCCAGACCTCAGACCTCAGAGCATCGAAAATACCCCAACCTCAGGTAGGTCTGATGGTGTACTGGTACTGGGTCGGTAAACATCGCATTGTAGTCTCACAGGAGCAGTAGTGCACCCGCTTCCCCCGCTACCCTGTGGATCAGGGTCATCAGGTGCCGAGTAGCTCGAGGTTGTGGCTTTGTTCAGTCGATCTCACCTTGGGTATTGCTGTATTGTACATACCACAAGGGCGTTCGAGAACCGCCCTTGGTTGTCCTGCGGTAAAATATCTGTTACTTGTCTTTGTTCTTGCGGGGTAATCTCCTGGCCTTGGCTGTGATGGCTGTGTACAGCAGTAGTACTACCTTGATACACATGAGTTGCTGCGTTTCTTCCGGACTTCGTTTGGCATTTAGCAGGGGGGCACTCTATTTCGCGAGTTGTATTTGCCAATTACTGGCTGTTCATCGATTAGTTTCGTACACCTTCTGTAAGCAACTCAGCCCTTGGCCGGCACTTTTAAGCAGAAGCTTATCGCAATGCCGCCTCATGCCATGTCTTGGGGTGCTGCTTGGAGCACAAGCCTACAGGGACGCCCGCCGTCGGTCGTTCATTCCGTTCGTGCAGCGCTTGCCCACAATCATGGGTGGCCACCTTGTTATTTCGTTCAAGCGGCGTGGTGTCTACGCCACGTGCTCGCGCCTCAAAACTTGCGATATGTATTGCAGCGGTACTACGGTAAAATGCGCGTGTTACGGAACCCATCGGTGACTTTGCACCCATCGGGGTAATGGCACCGGGGTGCGCAAAAAACGCAAGGGTACATTATTTTATTGCATTTCCGAATTGGTATCGGTGTTATCGCACCCGATTATAAAAACCTCGCTTCCGCTTGAACTGCATATATCGAACGGCTGTGGGGTGCCGGTGGGTATCAATCGGGGCGCCAATCCTTTCATCATACACATCGTACCGTCGAGGTGTACGCGTAGAAATGAGTCAAGTTCTTTTCGCGGTAATCGGTGCATATCTCGAATGCACTCAACCAAGAAAACACGGAAACACACAGCACGCATCCAGCACTTCCAACCCACCCATCGAAAACGGAACTCATCAATGGTACCGGTACCGTGCCCCTTGAGGAAGACAAAGACAGAGGAAAGCACCAGCCAGCGAATGAGGCTTGCGACCAACAAAGAGGCCGGAAGACAAGCAGATACCGTACCATATATTTATTCCCAGCAGGAAGCCGCATTGTCTTTTAGTACATGCATACCCCGGATCCTGTGCCGCAAAGCGGCCCTACTTGTACCATGGAGCGCCTGTGGTCGTTTCTTCGGTATCGCACCCTTCGACGTCATCGCAGCGGGGAGCCTGCACTTAGCACCGTAGCATGTTCCGTATCGCACCCACCAGTGTCATGGCACCGGGAGTGCGTTGGGATTCTAGAACGAAATTATTTAATTGCGTTTCTGCACGGGTATCGGTGTTATGGCACCGGGGTGCGATAAAAAGCCTAGAAGGGAAGGAGTTCAAACACGACACCCGGTGCCATAACACACACAACTACGGTATTAGGTGGAATTCCTTTGTAGGGCTGTCGACCACCGTTGTTCACAGGAAATCCCCGATAGTATGCATGCAGGCGCAGCTTCTGAGTTGTTGCTGCATACCCCGCGACAGCAACGTAGGTAGCTCCACACTCATACCAAGTTTCAAAAGCTCCCCTTGCTATGTACAACCGATCGTACTCCCTCGCTCTGTCGATGTCGTTGCCCCCGTTTACCTCTCTCTCTCTCTCTCTCTCTCTCTCTCTCTCTCTCTCTCTCTCTCTCTCTCTCTCTCAATCGCCCTCTCTCAATCGCCCTCTACGCGTCTGTTCTTTCTACGTGTTGGGTGTGCAACAGGGAGCTGGGCAATGCCCGTGATCATGTGCCTGCTGGGCATCTTGACGGTCAAGGTCTTCTTCTTGTCGCGGTGAGGGGATCGGCCTGCCTCACTCAAGCTTTCTTTCGCCAGAACTACCGATGAATAACGCGTTGTGGCGCACAAGAAATAAAAAGCGCGGCCGCATGTACTGTAGGATTGAGATGCCCATTCGTATTGGCCACTCGCTTTGACAAGCCTATTTAGTTGGGGCTTAATCCTTTTGCTAACCCGTGTGAATTGCTGTCGCTGAATGCTGCAGTCTTGCGAACACCTCAGTCCCACCAATCCATACCCAGGTTCTTTCCACACATGCACCCCGACCCGCCCTTGCCATCGACATGTAGGCAGTGGCTACACATGAAAAGGAAAAAACCACGAAATATTGCTGAGGCGACAAAAAATGGAGGTACTTCGTACATAGTTGTCTATCAGCAGTCAGACCGGTGCTCCACCACCGATATCGACGAACGATGAAAGACTCAAAAAGGAAAGCTCCAACGAGCGGACCCGCCCTCCCATTTTGTCGCCAGCTTTTCAGCGCAACGGTGCACCTTCCTTCTGCAATCGAGTTGAATCTTTTGTCCCGTCCTACAATCTACGACCCTAGCAGGTGACGATAGTATGTGTTCGTGCCGTTTTCTCACCCCCGTAGCACCCCAACCTTACGTGTCGTTTCGGCCTTGCGTTAACCTTCGTGGGCGGGTTGCTTTCTGCGCCAACACAGGTCCGATGAGTACGTTTCTTCGAGCAGGGTGCAGGAGATGGTGAGAGAGTAAATGCTGTTCTTTTTTTATTGTTTCCGACCTCGCTTTTTCGCCACAGGGCACACACACCCGTCGTGCGTGGTGCGTGTTGCCGTCTGAAAAACTACATGAGTACTTAGTCAACGTTCGCGCGTAGGTCTCGTATCGCGGGTAGCCAGTAGTTCTGCGTGCGTCGCTACTCTCAAGATGAAGCCAACACGCGTTCGTCTGGTGAGTGCGTTGGGAAAGAGTGGTGTGGTATGGCTGGTCGGTGGCTTGCTAGCACACCGTACCTGCCTCCATCTCGATGCCTACAAAAGGGGTTGCATGTACACGGCGTCTTTCTGGCGGCGTGCTTCCTCTCGAGCCTAAAAACACCCCAGGCCGCCCACCCTTGAATGTGTCGGGCTTTTCCCCTATTAATTAAGTGCACGCTCGATCGCACCCTGACTGATAAACACACCACAGGTTGAGGTGGAGGTGCAGCGTCGAGTACAGCAGCAGGTGTCGCTGCTGAATTCGGAACCGCACACGCTGCCTTCGGAAGAAAGAGGGCCGGCCGTGGCCAACAACTTCCCGCCTACGGCCGACCTTTCCGAGAAGGACCGCATGCGGTAAGCGTAGCCGTATACTTGGCGTGGTGGAGTGTGAAGCGCGAGTCGCGACAGTGGACTGTTGGTCAGAGGGTAGTGCTGGTAGAGAACGAGCTTCTGTCTGTTGATATGAGGCTGTGGGTGCTGCGATGCTGGTACCAAAGGAGACAGAGGTCGTCAAGGCCACCCTTCGCGGTCACCCAGGGTCCCCTTCCTCTCTTTGTTACACTCCTCTCTGAGGCTGAAATACAACTTTCTCCAACATTGTTCAGTCTCACACCTCTTGGTGGTGTTTTTCCTCTTCGTTGTATTGGTTTGTATAAGTCTATTTGGTGTCCTTACCACTCTTTGTTTTTTTTTTTCGCGTCTGGGAACCGCCAGCGTGCTGGTCACCGGCGGGGCAGGCTTTGTGGGTTCTCACCTGGTGGACGCTCTGATGAAGATGGGGCACGATGTCATCGTGCTAGACAATTTCTTCACGGGAAGGTGTGTCAAACGTATGCATGTCTGTGACGGCTGGTGAGGGGAGAGAAGAATTGAGACGGAGAGAGAGAGGGAGAAGACGGAGAATAGACAAAAACAAGAGAGAGAGAGAGAGAGAGAGAGGGGGGGGGGGAGGGATGGATAGCGAGAGAAGTCATGAACAGAATTCGCTGCGGTGCACTGTCACGAAGGCGATAAACGATTAATCCTCGACATGTACGACCAACCGTGATTCTGATGACCCCACCACCTCAGGCAGAAGAATGTGCAGCACTGGATAGGACACCCAAGCTTTCATCTCATAACGCACGACGTCGTGGAGCCAATCAAAGTGAGAGATAGACGGATGAGCCCTTGTATACGGTAGATAAGACCCTAGTTGTCTGCGGCCTGGTTCTTTTTGTTTTCTTTCGGTCGGTTTGCCCGACGACTAGACTCGGGTGTTTTCGGGTTGATTTATTAGCACATGGAGCTAGCAGTTGACACCAGCCCTATCTGCATGAATACGAAATAGAGCCCCCAACAACGCCGATATGCTCTGTGTGGTGGGTATTTCTATTGGCGTTCGCTCCAGCGGGTGGCGCTTACAATTCTCCACACGCACCACACACCAGCCTAAGAACAGGATGGGTGCCAAAAGGGAGTTGCGTGCTAGGCCTTGTTGCTGGTAGTCTTTCGACACCGCAGTACGTCCTTGCTTTCCATGCTGCATAGACTGTATCACTGCGCGGCAATCTTAGTTTCCCTGAATCATCTGCGCGATATAGCTTCCATAGGCTGAGTGGGCCGCGCTCTTTTTGTTACGCCTGTTTTCCGAGGTTTCCGCCGTGGCATGCGGAAGCCACCCGACGCGAATGAATTCGTTCGTGTCTTGTTCTCCTGCTTGGGCTGCCTGGTGTGCTCCACATTAAATTGCTCGCAGGATTCTATTCAGAAATGTGCCGTTGTGTTTGACCTTTTGCATCTAAAGCGGTGACTTGCGTCTATCGCGTGATTTTGCCTGTTATGATTGCTGTCGAGCTAGACGTGATCTTGTGCCTGCGCGGCTTGGACCAACACCATCTGTAGCTGGCCAGCCTGTGGACGTGCCTCCATTTATGCTTTTTTCGTGCGTGTTCGCGGCGTGGAAGAGGTCCCAATCCACCCTGACCTCCTTGACTAATCGCGCGTGCCCGGGCTCTGCAACCCCAGTATTTGCTGTTTTTGTTGCTGCCCTGCATTGTCGCAAGTCGGTACCAAGTGCGGCTGAGACGGCTCCATCGCAGATTTGTCACCTAATGACTCTCAGTGTAGCTAAGCATGCCGTGCGTTGATCCTGTTTGCCTTACGCGCCCCTTCAACGTTTGTTGCGAAATGCCAATGCTCCTGTCGAAAATGCGAAGCTCGAGGTAGACCAGATTTATCACCTGGCTTGCCCAGCATCACCACCTCACTACCAGTACAACCCCATCAAGACAATCAAAACCAGCACCCAAGGCACGCTTAATATGCTCGGGCTTGCCAAGCGGACAGGCGCGAGGATGCTTCTCACCAGCACCTCAGAGGTACGGTACACGGTACGGTACACGGTATACCGTGTTCTTCTCTGACTGCACGACGGGTGCATCCAAAACGAATGTTCCGTGTCCAGCCACTCGTTCTTGATCATGCAACCCGTTCAGAGGTTATAACCCGTAGTGCATATGGTGCCGTCAGTTGCTGCACTTAGGGTTGGGAGTTAATATATTGATAGAAGCGACGCTTTGTAGAGGCGTTCTCGGGTTCCAACGCGGGTTAGATGTGACTAAGGCGCGTGAGAGGCGACCGCGGCAATTATGGCGGTTGTTTCGAGGACATGACTGGGTGTAGGTCCGAGAAGTCTCCCGCCCCCTGAGGTGTATCCCCGCCCTTCGCGATACATGAAAACATGCTAGATACCCTGTGTTGCAACATCGTGTCCCACCACCTTGCAACACATACACCCACGTCTCCGCGTGCCAGTTGCCTATAATACACATTCTCCCCCACGCGGCCGTATGAAGGTCTACGGAGATCCGGAGGAGCACCCACAGCGCGAGACGTACTGGGGCAACGTCAACCCTATCGGGCCGCGTGCCTGCTACGACGAGGGAAAGCGAGTGGCGGAGACCATGATGTACGCCTACGAGAACCAGGTGCGTGTGACGTCGTGGTGATGCAGGCACCGAAGGTTGCACTAAGGGCGAAACATTTGGTGTTAAGTCACAAAGCCGCTCAACTCATAGATCAATCGGATTACGGGATGGCATGGCAGGTTGAGGGTGTGCTGGCGGTTCAGGTTTGTTCGACGATCGGCAACGTGACTACTACTTGCCCGCCACGCAGAGCAGGTAGCCATTCTCACAGGGCGGAGAATTCCCATAATAGCACCAAACAACGTGATTTTTGGGACCTCCCCCCCCCTCGTGTGCACCCTCGATGACTCTAGCCGAATAGGCTCGCGTTTGGTGATGTGAGAGCCTGGTCCGGTGAGAACCCGGCGTGCTCCGTCCCGGCTTTGTGGGGATGCGAAGGTCAATGGTCTAACGACTACGGCATGCACGGCTATGAGTACACTCCCCCCTCCAGCCTATATGTTACTTCGATAAGTTGACGCCCGAATCCAGACAAGACAAAGGTGGATGGCAAGGTTGACGTTCCTGTTTGATTCTTGTCATCGTATCTTGTTCGTGTGCCGTTGTTGACGGGGGGGCGTTGTGCTTGTGTCCTTTGTTGTGTGTTTGTCATGTCATCGTGTTGTTGATTTAAGGGAGAAATGGAGGTGCGCGTCGCTCGCATCTTCAACACCTTCGGCCCGCGAATGCACCCGAACGACGGGCGCGTGGTGAGCAACTTCATCATCCAGGCAATTCAGGGGAAGGACATCACCATTTACGGTAAGGCAATACAGGAGGGCAGAGAGAGCGAGAGAGAGAGAGGAGAGGCAAGAAAAGCGAGTCGGTAATGCGTGCAGAGAGGGGTAGAGGCGACCTTGTAGGGAAAAGCAGAATTGGATGAGTTTGGATATCATGAGAGACGCTCTTCAGTGAAGAAGGGGGGTGGGAGAGCTCGCCCGGTTGTGTCTTTAGACTACAAAGCGATGAATCTCAGGTTGTCCCGTTCGGGGCACCGCCGTTCCATGAGCATCTACAGGTATCTTATTTTTTTGTTTGTGAGAGATATAGTCTTGCGGTGGCTATGAAACCCAACGAACGGGTGGAGTGGTTGCTGCAAAGACCGATTCTGGCATCGTCAACGGGTTCATGTATTTAAGTCGTGAAGCAGCTGGAATACATGACCGCAATCCCCCCGATCATGCGCTATGGTCTACCGAAGACCTCTTATCCCCCCCCCCCCGCCCCCGCGTCATGGTCATGCTAGACGGAGAACTGTCTAAATTCTTCGACATTGAGCAAGGGGTCCCACAAGGTTGCACGCTGTCCCCAACATTGTTCCAGGTGTTCATCAACGATCTGTTGGAAGTCGTAGAGGCAGTCCGGAAGGGAGTAAAAGTAGGGGACACGGAAACTTCGGTGTCAGGAATGCTGTTTGCGGATGACTTTGTTGGTATGTCGGACACCCCTGAGGGACTGCAACTGCAAATTGACGCGGTGAAGAAGTTTACTGATAAGTGGAGATTGTCTGCCAACGTTGCGAAGAGTGCCGTCATGGTATGCAACGAGGGCAGGGAGGAACCAGTAGAACATAGATGGAAGTGGGGGATCGAGGAGATTGCAGTAGTGGACCAGTACACATACCTCGGAGTAGAGATCGCAAAAGATTGCTCGTGGAATGCACACATGTCCAAGGTAGCGGAAAAGGGCAAAGCACGAGCAGGGAAGCTGCACCCAATACTCGCAAACCGGCACCTTGATACACGCATCAAACTGACGGTTTTGAAGAGCGTAATCGTACCGCCGCTAGAGTACGCCGGAGAAGTATGGGAAGGAAATAAGAAGGTAGTGAAAGAACTCGAGGCGGCGCAGATGAAAGCAGCGAAAATCATCCTAGGATGCTCCAAGCGCACAAGTAATGCAGCAGTCAGGGCAGAATTGGGGATCCAATCCCTACGGTCGGGAAGAGACGTAAGGAAGCTGACATGGCAGTATCGAAGAGACGTAAGGAAGCTGACATGGCAGTATCGCATGTGCGGGATGGGAGAGGAGAGGTTGCCGAGAATAGTATGGGAGGCGAAGTGGGCAAACAAAAAGAGGGGTAGACAACCCACGGAATGGGTCAAGGTTGTAGAGGACGTATGGAAGGGATTGGACATCGACGAAGATGAAACGCTGGAAACGGAGGGTCTACAGGGGTTCAAGAAGAAGATATCTGTTGCTTTTGCCGACAGAGAAGAACAGAATCTAAGGAAAGAATCCAAGGATAAGGAGGGTCTAGAAGTGTACGGAATGTTGAAAGAAGGAATAGGGTTCAAGGATTACCTACATGGACCAATGGATGCAGGGACAAAGCTCAAGGTCAAATTCAGGACCGGGGACATAGGCCTTCGCGAACGTCGACGAAGACATAGGACGGTAGACGACGAAGACGACAAGTTCAAATGCGATTGCGGCTTCGAATGCGAAGACAGTGTTCATGTAGTCGCGGAATGTCCGTGGTACGAAAAGGAGAGGGAAGTGTACATGACTGAGCTGGGAAGAATACAAGGGACGTACAGGGAGATGTTTGAGGCATGGAATAGAGAGGAGAGGACGGTAGCGGTACTGGGGAGTAGAAAGTGGTTTGAAAAGGCGGGAAGTGACATCGGTAGGATAGACAAACTAGGGAAGACATTTTTGAGCCACCTTTGGCAAAGTAGGAAGGAACGATTGGCCATCGGTGATCGGTCCTGTGGGAACAATGCTCCGTCCTCTCGAGGACGCGTGGTCAATGGTCTAACCGCTAAGGCATGCAAAGCATAAGAGTACGCCCCCCCCCCCCGCCCCCGCGACATGGTCTAACCGCTAGGGCATGCAAAACAGAAAGAGTACGCCCCCGCCTCCCGCCACGCCCACGCCCACGCCCGTTTTCCTCGTGTTCCGCCCTCGCGTTCGTTTGTCGATTTCGATGCAGGTGACGGCTCGCAGACCCGATCGTTCCAGTACGTCGATGACCTCGTGCGGGGCCTGATCGCGCTCATGAACAATAATTACTCTGGGCCGGTGAACATCGGGAACCCGGATGAATACACCGTCAAGGATTTCGCTGAGGTTGGAATTTTCTGCTGTTGGATGGTGGTGGCAGTGTGTATTGTGTTTTTGTTATGCATCGTTTTACTGAAAAAATTGTCTGACCATAAGCGGAGCTTGTCTGGTTCCCGCTCAGGTCCCTACTCTGATCGCATTATCATTACTGTCGTGGTGTCCACGGGTCTCTAGGTTGCGGGTTCAAATCTCTCAGGAGTGACAACAATCGCAATTCAGGCGAGAACGCATAGTCGCGAGTAAACAGAACTGAGGGAAGTACAGTGCTGAACGCTGCGTAAAGGGTTGCAGGCAAGCACGGCACGGGAGAAAACGGCGGGAAAAGAACATTGTTCACCTTTGTGATTTGTGACCTCGGCTGGTGCGTCAAACATCATATGCCGAAAGGCGTAGACTGGCACCCAGAGTAGATAAGACGAAAACAAACATACGCACACGAGCACAGCAGCACTATCGTCGGCTTCCCCCAAACAGAGCATGCAATGTAGTTGAATATACGCCCCGTACAAGCGTCCAGATCAGGTGGCCTGAAAACCACGTGCCGCTTTCCTAGAACTGCACCGAGGCAACAAGCTTTGACGTCTTCGGTAGTAGCTTGCATCCCGTTCTCATGAGTTTATCACCACCACCCCGAACTCTGAACCCCGACAAGAATCGGTTGAAACGCCCTCCCCATCCGGGTCTCCTGCAGTTGATCAAGTCGTCGACGGAGAGCACGAGCAAGATCATCTTCATGGACGGGACGAAGGATGACCCCAACAAGAGAAAGCCCGACATAACTCTTGCCAAGAAGGAGCTGGGATGGGAGCCGACCGTGGCCGTGAAAGACGTAAGTCCGTTTTCGAAACTGTCGCCGTGTCGGCCCTGATTTTGTATTCGCCGACAGGCCACTGCCATCACCAAAGCTACGTGCCTCGTTGTGTCTTGAGTGTGCTTCGGTCGGGGTCAGTACCCACCGGCTCATGACAACCTCGAAACCGTGTTGGGGGTACCCGCCATCACGCGTGGCCGCAGCGTGTGACGGGGGTGTGAGGCGGGGGCAATCTCGTGACGAGGCATTGACGCCCAACTACATGTACGCTTGTATACTTACCAGGTATGAAATACACACAACTTGGGTAAATATCTGGCGGTTGTCCCCACACAGACCAGACTACAAAATGGGGCACTTGTCGCTTTTGGCCCCGCTACCCCCCCCCGTCTCCATGGTTGGCCATCTAAATTCACCTACCCGATTGGCACCCACCGTCGGCAGGGTCTCGTCGAGACAATAAAATACTTCCGCGGGGAACTGAAAAAGACGGGGGAGATCATCCCCACGGGTCCGGACGCCTCCAAACCGAGGAACTTCGCCGATCCCGACCCTCCGAGGCAACTCCGATCACCCTAGGGAGGAGTTGAGGGACGGGTCACGGTGAGGAGAAAGACACGCAGGCGAGAGGCGGGCGTGTATACGAGGGTCAAAAGTGATAGCCGTGGTGCTTGGTGGTGTGGCGTGCACAAAGGCTGGAGCGCACGGAGTTTCAACATACTGGTAGGGGGAGAGGGATGTATTGATGAATAAAGAGTAAGATTGCTCGGCACAGCAGTAGTTGGAGCTGTTCGTGAAGTGGATGGATAAATGTTGAATGCCGAGCACCTCGATCACCTTGATCGCTGTTTCGCTGTTTCGGGATACGATAGCACCCTGAGCCAAACTGAGGCACAGCAAGTGCAAGTCTCAGAGAAGGTGGGGTTCATGTGACCGGTGTGTGTCAGGATGGGACGACGGAGAGAAGTTGGCTGCATAGCTCTTGCGAGAGCGCGAAGAGCCCATCCCAGCCTTAGCAAAATTTCTCTCCTCTTGAACATCTGGTACAACTTTCATCATGTCTTGCGGGGAAGGGCTTCATGGGGCAGGCATAGACCCGGGATACGAGGTACTTTACGGCATGGCGGAGCGCACCGTGGACTAAATACGAAGGGTGGACGACGACGACAACGTGATGGAGCGATGTCCTTCAACCTGTTGCGTTCTATCGTGATGAAACCTGTAGCTATTGTGGTGTTTTTCCCCCAGCACTGACTTGTGTTGCCTTTGCCAATTCGTGGCTCAAAGATTTGGTGCTCTTTCGCGGTATTCTGTGCATATGCTGTACTTGTTTTGTGGATGTTAAATAGCGCAGGGCAAGTCGTTCTGTATGCTGAACTCGGGGGGGACGGGGTCCACTCGGTGTTCTGCAATCCTTCTGTCCTTCCGAGTTCGTTCCCTTTTGCTCATGTATTTTCCCTTCGTTCTTGCAGGTTGGGGGTGCGGGGTAGGGTGTGACACAAGACCCTCTTCGAGCACCACCACCTCGACACTAGCAAGCTCGTGGTATTATAGAAGGATTTGCGATATATGTATTTTAAGTAGGACTGTGCGCCTTTGTGGTTGTTTGAGCCGTGTAATACCGCAGTCTATTTTTGCCTGGGGTCAGCCCTGGCCTCGCCTCGTCTGTTCGCCCGCTGCGAGTTGTGGTACCAATAAATACGTTGTCCCAAAGAAAGTGTCTTCAAAATATTTTGTGACCACTTGTTTTTTCGCAACAGAAACTGAAACCCGAAAGGCTTAATGTCGATTCTGTCGAGTTTTTTACGTGCGGTGACAAAGTTGCAACACAAGAAGAGCAGATACGATTGGAGTCGTTGAGAATGGTGCAAATATCCAATGGTCGATTGTAGGGATCGGACTGTTGCCCGACGGCCCGCTGCAATGAAGTCGGCCCGCCGCAATGAAGTCGGCCCGTACGCAACAGATCGGTGCCCCCGTGGTGCACTCCAGTTTTTTTTTTTTTCGACCCGACTTCAACTGTTCGCGGTGCGTGTACGTTTATCCATGACACGCAAACCAAGGTCTTTTCGCCCGTAGCGAAAAGGCCGCGCGCAACGCGAAAGCGCGGACTCATGAGAGAGACCGATAGCAACCCGTGACACGACGCGTAACCGAGAATTCCAAGCGAGTACACACGTCTATCTCCGAAACGAAGAGTCATTTTTTTCCAATTCGACTTGCTCGCGAGGCTGGTGCTGCTGCGTATATACATGTCGAGAGCGTTTCGTAGCCTCTGGACTCGTGCAACGATTCGCGTGAAATTTCATGAGACTCCAAAAGTCAGGAATTCGATATCTCAGCCTAAAGGCGACTTCGATGAAAAATCAACACAAGTTCAAGCAGTCCCATGGACTACAGGTAGGCGGATCAACGGATCAACGATGGTGATTTTAGTGGGCCTCAATCTACATCGTTATCAGTATCCTCGTGTTTAGTTCTCCCCGTCCTGTTCCATCGTCGGCTCTATGACTGCGTTGTGTCGGTAGAAAGCATCGCCTGCGCTAGGGACTCGACCAGCAAATAATGTCGATATTCGCGGTACCAAACCGCTGGAATGCGTTTTAGTCCATGGGTCCTCCACAAACGCAGCCTTGGCGGAGTGTTCGTATATCTCCTCCCTCGTCTATCCACGCCGGCATAGATTGTAGCAGTAACTCTGCGTACAGGCAGCCTTTCATCCAACTGCTGAGGCGTCGTTCAATGAGGACATCAACTGCACCCGGCGGCGTAGCTTATTTCAACACACAGAGGTTAGACAGCCAACCACGGACTCCCTACTGTAGCGTTTCGATACCCAACGACGAACAGGTGCAGCATCTCTGCTCCTCTTCTCCTCTGAACGACCGGCAGCGCTACCAAATCGCGTTGCTGGACGGTCCGATCCGTTGTGCTCGCCTCCACTCTACCAGATGTTGCACGAATTTTGGACGGAGCGCGACTCATACACGCACAGTAGACACTGCGTCATTTATGGTGTCTTCACGTCGAGCGAAGCGTGATTCCGATGGGGCAGTGGTCGCTTACGCCCACGGTCGCCTCGTCCAGCATGAAGCAGTCGTGCACCACCATCCCCTTCGCGCCCGT
The DNA here is from genome assembly GCA_000310025.1 of Ectocarpus siliculosus. Classification (NCBI taxonomy): domain Eukaryota; class Phaeophyceae; order Ectocarpales; family Ectocarpaceae; genus Ectocarpus; species Ectocarpus siliculosus. The sequence goes on along the minus strand of FN649727.1, from coordinate 5,483,463 downwards.
CGCCCCCTTCCCCTTGGGCGCGCTGCCTTTCGCCCGCCTTGCCGTCGCTTTCGCCTGCCCCCCCCCGGCCGCCCCATCCTCGAAAACGGCATTAGAGCACACGAAGTAGTCCAGTCGGAGCCCCCTATTGACGGGTCGCTGAAAAAAAGAGGAGACGAGAACGAAAAGGCCAATTATTTAGTGTGCAACACAATCAAGGCACGGACTGTGGGTGGGTAGGGACCGTTTCGCGGGGTATACGAGAGAGTCGTACCGGCTTGACCAAGTCAAGGCGGGCGGACGAGACTGCGATTTGTGACTTCTTCGTGTCGGGGGCGTTGAAAGGCACATCCCTCGCAACAAACAAGACGCGCCCGTCGCCATCAAGGTAAATGTACGCACCATGTGTGAACAGCAGTAATGCGAGAGATTCTTGAAGCATCAACAACTACTCCTGGAACGAACTATACAAAGAACCACGAAGTGGCCCTTCAGACGGCAACAACAAAATTGAACAACATGCACACGAACCACCATCACCATCACCAGCAACGGCAACCGCGGCCGCAAAGTAGTGCGCGCGCGACTCACCGCGCCGGTTCGAACGCTCCAGTAGGTGTACGCCCCTTCGGCGTCCGGGTGTAACCGTCGGAACGCGTCCGAAACCTTTCCCCCGTTCACCCACGAGTCGAACGAATCCCGCTCCTCCTTGGTCGTGGCGGCGTTTTTCGGCAAGTGCTTCGCGCCTCTGTTGTAGATGTCGAGGTCTCTGCGCGCCAATGGCGGGGAGGGGGACGAGCATCGCTATGTTGAAGGAGATACTAAGGTGCATTGTAGGAATAGCCGACCGAGAGGATACCTCGCAAAACAGTAGAGGGGTCATTGATCCGTGCGCTTTGTTGTGCGGGCGGAAGCACCCGCTCGCTGAAGGTTTACTCCCACACGTGGTTGTTTGTCGCCAATTCCATCAACAGCCGCCAAAACGACAGCAGACGAGGAACCTATGTCAACACCATAAACACCGACACAAGACCTACGCCACCACAGCAAAAGCAACAGAGGCCGCATGAAGGGAGCATACTCACAAATGGGCGACGTTGAGGTCACCGTTGAGCACTACCGGCTTCCCTTGCGCCTCCAGAGATTCCACGTAGGCCTTCAGAGCCACGTCCCACTCCTTGGTGCGGTAATCAAGGCGCACCAGCTTTTCTCCCGAGTTGGGCACGTACACAGTCACCACGAAGAACTGTTCGTGCGCGCCGCGTGTGGCGTCGCATGTCGTTCAATCGGCATGCAAGGAACGAACGGGAGGTGGGGAGTGAGGAAGAGTGCAGGTGCTGGCCGTGGTTGGAGTCAGGCCGTAAGAGGGTGCCACACACATTGCGTTATGTGATCGGTAACAACTTATTCTCAGCTCAAAAATCACCCATGCCGTAACCGATCGCCGGCCGATCAGCAACTCAACAGAAATACTGGCGTTGAAACCAGCGGTGCACCGTTCCCACCCGTCCTCCCACAAACCGCGCATCCTTCATCATTGCACACCAACGCAGCAGCCGACTAATCCAAGCAAAGACACACAAGCAACATGAACACACACACCCCCTTCAGGCCTGCCGGTCCACTCTCTGGCGAGAATCTACCGCTGCGCTGAAGCCGGCGGTCCAAGGCGTGTTCCAAAGCCTTCCGCCCCTTATCCCTTCCTTCACCGCCAAACTCTCTTCTCGTTTCCTCTCTCTTGCACCTTCTCGTACTCGACGGTGATCGACCGGCCCTCGTTGTTGTGCTTCGAGTCACCCCCGATGCCGAACCGAACCGACAGCACCTTGAATCCGCTGCGGCCCCCGGGCAAAGAATCCGCGGAATTCGTCGATGCTGCCGCGGATGTTGCCGGTTCTGCCGCAGGGGCGCGTGTCGGTGTCTCACTTTCCGGCGCTGACCCCTTCGCCGACTTCTTGCTAGGCTTCGGGGAGAAGAACGTGGAAATTTTTCCTTGCTTGAGCTTCTTCCTCGCCTGCGCCGAGGTGAACAAACAAAATGAGCGAATCCGTTCAATGCCCGGCACAGCAAGACGTGTAGCAGGCCGGCCACTAGAGCGAAGGTCAGCGGCAACGATTATCAGATTCCGTTGGCTTGACACACACCAAAGCCACTACAGAAGATCAAAGAGGGTTAACGGATACGGGCAGAAAGAACAACGCAGGGTACCGCTAACAAGGGGCTCGTGTGCGGTTGTGAAAGTGAAGTAGATAGGTATTGGCAGGAACGGCAGCGCGCCACCCCGGCAAGGGACGCGTGAGGCAGTTTGTGCGAGAGGTTGGGCAGAGGATTAAGATTCACCGGCTCATCGGATGGTAACCCGTTGCCCGTTGCGTCTATTCCACCCCCGTCCCCCTTCCATGGGTCGGACTGCTTGGTGAAGAAAACCGCGGTGCCCGAGTAGCCCAACTTCGTCCGGGAGCAGCTCCACTCCGAAGCGTAGCCGGGGAGAATATCTTGTGCCCTCAATGCTTCGACGTCCTTTTCCTGGATCTTGGTCTCCTGATTGATGTTGTTCGCGATGGTTTGGGACATTCGGTCAGCAGGCAAGGTCTGCACTTGACGACACTCGAAAAGTTGTTGAATCCCTTTCAGTAGGGATGGCTTGGGGATTCTACTGTAGTCCGGCCCCCGTACATATGTGTTACGCACTCTGCCCTAGTTACGGTAGGTTTGGGGCCCTCCAAAATGTGTGAACTGCGTATGGATATGCACATGATGGCTAATAACATCACCCCCCCCCCCCCACCCCCCCCAAAAGGACGTTGAAGCACATTTGGACCCCCTTTTTTCCCCCAAGGAAAACCCATTTCCCCCCAGCCCTGGAAAGGGGGAAAAGACCTTTTGGAAAGGGGTCCCATCCTCACTTCCCACAAAAAAAG
>FN649727.1:5463583-5480463 GCA_000310025.1 Ectocarpus siliculosus | reverse complement strand
CCCCCCCCCCCCCCCCCCCCCCCAACTGCTGCTGTGACGACTTTCGACGCCCATTTTCTCCACGACGGGAATCGTATTCACGCCAAGCCATGGAATGCTGGAAAGTACCTTTTGGAATGGGTTCACATCATCACTTCCCACAGAGAGAGAGACACCCACCTTACATCAAACCAAATTGAAAGTGGAGCAATCCCGAGAGCGTGCGGAAACATGTCATGCGCGGCCGACCGTGCCGCACTCTCGCAGAAAATCGCCTGAAAAATTACACTCTCCAAACCTGCAAACAGACGATATCGGGCATCTCTTTCTCCACCATACGCCTCAGCGGCTCCAGGCCTTTCTTGGCGGTCGCTCGGACGCCATTCACGTTCCAGGACAGCACGGTGAAGGTCGTCCCCGTGGATGGGAAGGGGACACGATCGATAGGATCCCTCTTGGTGAAGATCGGCAACTCCGCCTTCTTCTTCTTGCCTTTCTTCTTCTTGCCGCCGCCCTCCTCCTCCTCCTCCTGCTCCTTCAACTCTTGCGTATCATCGAAGGAGTCCCCAGGGGTGTCTTGGCTCTCCTCCGCAGCGGTGGTCATCCCCTGTGACTCTTCCTGAGACGCGCTCATCACGTGTGTGTCCTGCTCCCTCTCTCTTATGTGTTATTACACGTGCCCTCCTTGGGTGTTGGTGGTCCCCAGATTTGTCGCGTCGTCCACCGACCCGCGTCCACCTGAAGCCGCGCCGACAGCGGGTGTTTACACTGTATGCCTGCGACGTGTTTTCACCGTTAGGTTTCACTCGATCCCTTGTTTCCCTCCGTTCGCTTCCCGCACCAGAACACGCACAGACCCTGCTTCTTCTGCACTCAACACCAACACTGCCACAGCTCTCAGATGATGGCTGCGTGGTTGTGCCAAATTTCAAAACTCTGACGAGGGGGAGGGCTCGTCGTCCAAGATATTCCGCGGAGCCTCCAGATCACACGGTGTGCTGCCGCAGGCGACGCTTCACCCACCTCTCTTGCTCTGTTCTGCTGTGTTCTGCTTCCTTTCCCACCACGCGCTGCAGCTAGGAGAAGATCAAGCTGTGGAGACACGGCCTTGTTTGCATTTGTAGTAGATATATTTTGAACGGAAACATGACGCGGTTGATGCTGGCGTCCCTGCTGCTACTGCTGCATCATGTCACGCCCGTTACCGGCTTTACGACGACCGGCTCGTGTAGATGCAATCTCCGAATGAGCTCTGGGTCGCCACGAACGTGAGTCATGAATATCAACCTTGTCCCATGCATAGGTTGCAAGTATATAGCCCTCTCTGATGTAGCTGGACTATGTAATATTACTGCTGCTGGAACCTGAAACGTAAATCATGCGCAATACACTGCTATTTTGTAAGATATCACCCCCCGTGATATTGTCTTCGCTCGCTTGCTTCACAGCGACTCCTGCAGTCTACTGGTGCTGATCTTTTCTCATGGCGGTACTCTGTATCACAACTACACAAACGATAGCGGGCTCTAAAGAAATCGTCAGACGTACACGCGTTTTCCCGTCCCGACTGACATTCAAGTTCGTGACGGGGGTGGTATTAGGCGTCACACACGATCTGGTGTACCGCAGGATTGTGAGGTTTACTTGTAGCGTCGCCTTGTTCGCGCATGTCAGATATGACGGTGCTGTCCACTACCCGCGCTTAAGTTGCTGGATACCCAAAAGGATACTCAAAGGGAAAATGCAACAAACACTGCCTAGACGACGGCCCAGATATCGTTACATAGCGCAAGTAGATACCAACAAAGTTGCTTTCGGGCACAGCAGAGCGAAAGATCTGTAGCACGCCAAAATTTAAGTTTGCGTTGGCTGACTGCTGCTGCTGTGTTCCTTGCGCAATCAGTCCGAAGGAACAGCTAGGCGGGGGGCCAGAGTCGCGACAAAAAATCATCAGTGGATTGATCGGGGGTGTGACTGCTCTTGCGCTACCGCTCGCGACCCTGGCTGATCCACCGCTGGAAAAGTTCAAGAAAGATGAGGTTAGCATCCTGTTGCATGCACATCTTAAACCATACGCACAAAGCCTCAAGAGTCAAGAAGAGTCAGTCTCACATCTGTCCACGAATTTCCAGGGAACCAGTTCACTCTCGAATTGTAGCGATTGATGTTCTCGATGTGCAGGGACAATGTAATAGCGTTGTTGGTCGGTCTCATCTCGTCTAGATCTTTAGAAACGTGCGCTTGTGCTGACATGTACAATCGCGTGATGCACGGCCCTCGGCTGGAACCCAATGGACTGCTGCTGAGCAGAAGTTGGCTGCAAGCGAAACCACAGGCAACTCTAAGTTGTTGCTCTTCTAGTCCCGGAAAGGAGGCCTATGGAGAGGTCAACCGCGGCGCCCCAAGCACTGTACCGCATCTCACCTCATGGTTTCAGAATAGTGGCTGTTTGATAAGCGAATGCATGTGGCGGCGAGACTTACCATCAAGTTTTCCCCCTTCTTGAGTCAGCACTACGCGTACGTTTCTCTTGGTTTTTGGAATTTCCAGCGACATACACACCTGCTCTAATTCCTGGGCCGTTCGTGCAGGTTGCGTTCTTGACTACTGCGCTGAAAGCTATGCAATTGTTGACGAATATTCTCTCTCTATTTATATATATATATATATCTTCCTCTCTCTCCCCCTCCCTCCCTCCCTCTCTTGTCGTTGACTATCTCTGTCTCGCGCGGGCGTGTGCGATTTATGCAGGTTTGCCTTCAGAGGGGCCTAAACGGAGCCTGTATCAAGTTCGGAGTTGGCGATACTACGGAGGAGGTGGGTGGGTACAGGGGGAGGGGAGCAGGAGGAGGAACACGAGAGTCGCTGCTTTTGAAAAATTGCAAATGCCGCTGATATCAAGGTGCTTCGCTCCACCCGTTGGTTGGTGATTCAGTCGGTGGGATCTGTTTGATGCCGGAGATAAACGGGACTTTGCACGGATTCCCCAGCCGTGTCCCCCACCCTATTTTTCCAACGAAGAAACACTAATTTGGATACATCCGTAATACCCAGGTGGCTAGCGTTTCGACAAAAGCTCCGGTAAAGGAAGAGCCGGAGAGCGAGTTGATGGCGACACTAAAGAGAAGGTGGGTGCACCGAAAGTGTCATCCTACGGAGCCCTCGAATCTAAGGCACGCCCCAGCAGACGAGCGGCCCCTTTGTTGTGCTTCGACGACCCGTCCTGATGCCCCCGACCCGTCCTGATGGCGCCGGCTTACGCTAGCCAGTGAGCGCGAATGCATTGGTGCCTTGTGAAGGCTCTGTTGTGTCGGTCGTTACCTTGGGGTGAATACCCCAAGTTCCGATAATTTCTCTAGATTCCTTGTTACCGTCCAAGCGACACACAGATGTAGCTTGTTGCTCGAGAAACAGAATATAGGCCCCGTTTGGCCTACGGTGACATGAGCTTCACTTGCATTTTCGTTCGATCAAGCAGCAAGGTGGAGGGCCAACACCTGTGTTTTAGTGTCGTCCCTGTGGGTGTCGAGCCTATACCTTGATGCCCTTGTGTGTGTCGCGCTGCCGCCGGGTATCCTCCCGATTACTCAGAACAGTGGAGAACAAGACCAAGAACGACGAAGAAATCGCAACTAAAACTTTCGTCAACGGGCAGTCTGGAGAGTTCGGCCCATTCAGCAGGTAACACGTCACCACACTTCCGATGAGTACTGCTGTTTACGACTTGTCATGACAAACCCCCGCGTTCGCTCGCTTTCACTCCGCCGTCGAAAAGGATTTTTACCCCACGCGATCGTTGTGCTGCCTATTGTCCTTTCGCATGCAACCGACATACCGCCGTCGTTTTGGTTCGTTCTTTCTGCTCCCGATTCGGCGGCGAAACAATCGCGGCGGTCGCTCCGGTCGATTTTCAATTTGTACGCCGGTGCCTTCAACGTGAATCCCTACTGAAAAAAACGAAGATATGTTCCAGTCAAGCACAAGGACACGGGAAAGTTCGAGCTGGTGCTCGTCAGTGAGCTGGAGGAAATGAAGCGAAATGGCTTGATCGTTAGCGAGCGCGGCGGTGACGTTTTCGTCGACCCGAAATGAGGCACAGAAGGCACATCGATTAGCTCATGCAGAATGTTGGTACGATACTAGGCACGGCAGACTTTTGGCACGGTATACATGCTCAGTTTCCTCTTGCTCTTTTTCGTCTCGGTCTTCCTTCGAATCAAGGATTGGGCTGGGGGGGGAACGGAGAGGGGGGCGTTAGTGTAGACAGAGATGAGTCTCCTGCATGCCCCCTCCGTTATCTCATTTTCTTGCGGTGTTTATCTTCAGTGTTGAACGTGAGGACGGTTCAGCAGTCGCTACCCCCTTGGCTTGAGAGCAGTCACGATGTGCTAACACTGCGACAAGACCTTGGAGATTGACCGAGAGAGAGAGATACGAATGAGACGAAATATTGTTTGGAGATTGAGAGATTTTTAAACGTGAGCGCGGTTCACGTCCGCATGCCTATAATATGTTCGACCTTTGTCTGCGTCTTGTTTTCATTTGTCGAGAATAAAGTGAGCCAGCGTCAAAGCATAATTTTGGCAATACGAAGTGGAGTATGATCGAGCAGCTACGCAGTGTGGTTGAGCTTGCATGGTACGGGGTGCGGGGTCCGGTCTCATAGTGCTTTTGCGCTGATGCGGCCTTGCTGCTGTGGCCCTTGGTGTACGCGGGAACACTCGAACATTTGTAGGGATACACGTTTGTACGAGTGGTTACTTTCAGAACGGTTTGCTCGGCTTCGTGAGCGGTATCAACAGCGTCGCGAAAACAACGTTGTTGGCCGTGGTTGCTGGCTTTCCGGCCTCAAAGGTCGACCCTCGATCCCGCGACAATGGGGTCGGGTTGGAAGGACTTTTGTCGTTGACGCCGCGAAGAAGAAAAGTGAGGCGGGGGTGCCTGTTTCGAGCGGTGAAGGGTCAAAGTTAACATCTTGATCTAAAAGAACCCCCAGATACCACGCTCGCACGTGGGCGCTCCGTGGAAATGTGGCGTTATTAGACGGCCTCTTTCTGCTGACAACGTTTTGGTCAGCGCTGATCTTCGTCTCCTCCATCGCTTTCGCGGAGGGAAGCTACTTCTGATGCCTGTTGGAGTAGATGTGTTTGCTCCCTCTTCAGAACAAAAGACACGTACATCGAGCGAAAATAACCGCGAACGCGAACGGCGTAAAGAGTAGGGCATAAACCGCGCTACTCGGACTCCTCCGAAATATATCGAACGATCTCTCCGCCCTGAACAAGTTGTTTTGGAAATGCAACCGAGTGGCATCTTGGGTATCGAGAGTCGTTGATACACAAGTCGCCCGATTCTCGAAGAGCTCTAGCTGGAGTCTTCGTGGGTGCAGTTGGGGTTACAATGGGATGAAACAATTCGTTTCACACGTTTTGCCATCCGCACAAATCCACGTTACCCCGGCAATACTTCCACCTTAAAATAAATATGCATACATCCAGCGACGCCACACGGCGTGCCACGTGTACTAATAGCAATCGCTGCAATACTTTAGGGCGTCTCTTCCACCGCCCCGTATAGTCGCCCCCCCCCCTCCCCTGCCTCAAAAAAACTCTGAACCTGCTGCGGGGGATTGGAGCCTAGACAACGCTTCCCCACCCCGGTCTCTGTTGAAGACACCAGAACCATTGCCCACTATACCGTCCATCTCAACGCCATCGCCAACGCCACCGCCATTCCAAGAACTCCCTGTTGCTGCACTCTCCCCGCCTGGCGTACGAACCGCAGCGGAACGAGACTTTCCCCAACCACCGCCTGCTCTTGTGCTGCCGGTGAGCTTTTTTCGAGACCCGGCGTGTGACCCTGAGTCCACCTTAGAAGATATGCCACTTGGGGGTCTAAACCCTGGGAAGTCTCCGGTGACCGCGTAGCTCCATCTGGTTCGAATGAGAAAGCAAAAAGTTGAGGAGAACGCTTGGCGAGGCGGGGCCCATAGGGCTGTTTCGAATGACACCGGGATGTTGATATGTGTCGTTGTCGAATCGGCTAGCTTTTGTCATAGTTGTTCCTTTCTCGAATCGCTGCTTGCTTTCCTAGGAGGTTGATGCAACTACAAGAACTACTCTGATTTATCGTTGGAGTGGGAATTCCTGCCTTCCTTTCTTGGTGTTATTTTTTGTAGTCTACTCTTTTGGGGTACGATGTTTTGCTATGGCTAAGAACAAGGGCTACGAGCATTTTCTTTCCCCTTGCACAGACGGCAGGTGGGTGAAAGCACGGTAGAACGCAGGCATATGTTACGGTAGTCTACCCGAGATTGAAACTTGTTTCCCTCTCCCTAGTCACGTCTCGCCACCGTGTCCTTTGCCCACCTTATATCCTCCGTCTCGACAATGAGGCGGCCCTTCTGGTTGGGCGCATACTGTGTGGGGGCGTATGTTACGGTCACGGGGGTTCCGTCCGTGCCGAACGGCGTGAGGACGCCATCGGTGGGCTCAACGGACAGGCTAAGAGCGCTGTCTGCCGTGAAGAACGCCTAAACGTCGAGCACATATGCGAGAACGAACAGATCCAAGCCAACGTGGTGTTGTTGGGTCATCCTCTATTGATCGGACGAAGAGACATGCGGTCTTTCCTAACCTGATTCCGCCGGTTCTTGATGTCTCGCCCGTAGAAATCGATAGGTGTGTTTTACTCATATGCGCTCCGTGCACCTAACTGTAGCATTTTGGCAGAACCAAGACGACTACTACAGTTGTGCCACAGCAAACACCACAGTCGTGGGTTGGGAACCGGGAGAGAGGCATGGAACCTGTTTGAACGCATGACCCCACATCGACGTCACCTTCACGAGAAGGAGATTGTTCGGCATTGAGTAAGTGATTCTAGGTGATGGTAGCGTATGTAAAATGAAGCAAAACCAGATGACAAAGAATTATCTGCGCCTCCAAGCACGCTCATTATATATACGAGCTGGCGGTGGTGACACGAACTTCGCTCACCTGGAAGGGGGCGTATCCCAGGTAGCGGTTGCAGAGCCTAAACACAGCAGACGAGACCCCGCCGACTGAGGCCCTGAGAGAGATGGTGTCGTCTGGAGGAGCGTCGGTGGCTTCCACCTTCACCTCGTAGCGCCACCGGCCGCCGCCTGTCTTGCGCTTGACGATGACCTCCACAATTGTGCGGAAAGGTTTCAGGGGCTCGAGAGACACCTGTGCGAAGTGTCACGGTTTCGGAAGGACACGCAGCGGGAGAGAATAGTCATTTTCGCGGCGGTGACATCGATGCCAAAACCGTGGCTTCGACGTGCAAGCGTCAATCTGTCGATTGTCTCTTGGGCGAGTGGTTCATTTTCTCCGGCGTAGGGCTTTTGAATGCTCGTTTGACGTTAACATAGGCTCAGAGTCAGCACGAGACGTCCTCAGGGGTGTAACACAGGGAAAGCATGTTACGATGTTTAGCCGCCCGCGCTCGCGTGCATCTTGTTGGAAGGTAACCTTCACGGCGAACGTGGGGTTTCATAGGATTCGCATCCTGGAGAAACGCTCCACAACCGTAAATACAGTATCTTTTAGTGCCGGTAGCTGAGCCCTTGCAAGGAACAGTAGCGAAGAAGGGCTCGCAAATGGTCGATGGGGCCACCGCCATGGCTTAGGTAAAGCAGAATGAATACGGTGGACCGCGAGGGATGCCAGTTGAATCACGGTGTTATTGCCGCCTGCAAGGACGTCATGTTGGGAGCATCTGCAAAATTCGGTACAGTATTCGACACTTTGCGGAACTTCTGAAGGATTCACGGCGTTTGCTCGTTATGTCGAATCTGGTAGGTGTCTAGATTAACGTTCATCAAACACACCCGACAAAACTTGGTGCACCATATGGTATCGGCGTCCAGCTCGTCCTTAACTATTAAAAGTTGCCCGAGGGATTCGGTATTTCCGCACTTGTTCGTTTGACTGCATCAGCGTTCGATTTTATTTACAGGGCAACCCCCCTTTTATCGCACCTGAAACTTGAGAGGTTGCCGAGGGTCCGAAAGCTTTGTCGTGACGGGTACTACGCTCAGGGCCCTATCCAACATCCTGGAACACAAGCAACGCAGCAGCAATGGTGGCGGTACGGCGATTAGAGCGAGACTACTGCGAGACGCCATGCAGGAAAAGTACGTCTCGAATCGTCATGTGCTCTGCATCCTGGCTGCGTACAAACCGAACCACAGCGCAGCAAAATTAGCCTGGCCCTCGCCGTACGTGATACGTGGGACTCTGACGCTTGGTCAACAAAAAACAACCTTCGCACCGTGTTAGGTGTGACAAAACGTATTTCCTCGTCTTGCTTGCCTTTTCAACGTGGCATCCTCCGGTAACGCCACCTCGAACTGGAACTCCTCGTCCTCCTGTACTCCGGCCAGCCCCACAAGCTCGACCTTGGAGAGAGAGGGGGGGGTGAGGTGAGGCATGACGGCCGGTAGTTGCAAGTCCGAAAATGGCGACCGGAACACGCTGCAAAGTTTGGCGTCCTTCGTCTGTCTTTCCAATCAGTTTGAAGGTTGCTGTTGAATGTCGAGGGTGGTATTCCGGAGGTATAATTTGACAGAGAAGCGAAGAACACGGTCACAATTCAGGTATACTAGGCTCTGAGGGGGCGGGTATCAGCTTGGCGTGGGTAAGACAACGTTCGGCAGACTTGAAAGTGTTGATTATCTCTCTGAGGTTCGAATGGCAGCGAAATACGTTGTCGAAGTAGCACCAAGCACTATTTTTTCAGTATCCAACTTCCACGCCCAATACAACAACGACGAACTTGGCAAGGCAACCACCGTTTGCACCGGAGACCTGTCCAGGTATCTACTCAGCAAGATATTAATAACCCTGTCCGCAAAGAGTTACCTCAAAGTCTTCTCGCGTGCTCGATTTTGCCGGGCAGGAGATGGAGAACACCTTCAACCCACCCGGGGCTTCGCCGCCCCCCACGACCGGGAAAACCCATGTCAGCGATCGCCCCCCGAGCTGGCCTCGTATTTCCACGCACGCCCTCTCCTCTACGATCACCTCCGGCGAGAAGCTCAGAGGAATCTGGAAGAGCAGAATCCGCCACACGTTATTCTCTTCTTTTCATGAGTTTCGGGAGGGAAACACCACCCAAACGGTACAAGAGAACGCCTTGCATACAAGATGATTATCGGTTATTCCGGATATCATATCATTCTATTGATTTGCGGAGGACCTTCTCCCTCCCCCCGCCCCCCAAGAGACAGGAGCTCTACACGAAGATGGGCGGAAATTGAAACAAACAGGTTCAACTATATATGTGGATGCGAGGTATCTTGGAAGCGTAGGATCCATGCGTACACACTAAAAGTGTAGGAAGACCAATCCTTCGAAGCAACCCAAGACAGGTCAACTTCGGGAGCGCAATGGTCTTCAATATGCCACTTGCTGACATGAGCGGGAGAACCCCCATTCGCACCGACCGCTCTGCGAACTGTCGTTGTGAACCCTCTCTCATTTCCAACACGTCAACGGATAAAAACGTGCATGCTCTCAGAAGCGGGCCAAAGCTACCTCGACCTTGGGATATCTCCACCATGCCGTCTATATGTAAGGAGAGTCGAAACAAATGTGTTGTTAGAAGAAAGGTGTGTGAGCTTTTATTCGAGGGCCGGAAACATAGATCAGGCACGTGCTACAGAACATTTTACCATTGCAAGGTCAAATGTCTTGGCTCACCCGTAAGTAGAAGCAATACCTTTACATCAGCCGAACGTTGTACCATCAACCAAACTTACAGTGCCCAAATACTGGTACGAGATAAGACATGCCACGCCTGCTCATGTCATTTCCGAGCGCTAGGCATGTGATACAACGTCAATACGAGGGAATGTTAGTCAACCTAAACTCACCTGTAGCGCCTGGAAGGGCTGAAGCACGAGATCCATCGCCCTCTTGAGCAACAGCACGAACGGGACTCGGCCCCCTGCCCGCGACCCCCCCTTAACCCCCCGGCGACCACCATCGCTGCTACCGCTGCGGTCGCTCTCCTTTCCTGCGCCTCTGCTGCTGTCGTCGTCGTCTGTTGCCCCGCTGGTCCCAACGCCGCCAGAATCCTCCCCTTCCTCAGCAATCTGGCCAGGTAGCTGCTCTCCGGATAGCTTGAGCACCACCGTCAGCAGTATTGGCTCCGGGAATGGATTTCTGGATTGTTGTTGTTATTATTAATTGGTTTGTGAAGGAGTCAGACCGGGGAAGAGGTAGAGGGCGCTCTTGTCAGTCTTTCACTATTAATAGCATATTATCTCAATAACCCTTCATGCTGGCCCTTCAACCTTCGTCGAATATCGTGGTAGCGCTGTAACCCAAAGAGTACCCGTTGACCCCCCCCCTCTTTAAAAAAGGCTACGAAGTTCAACGCTGTGCAGAGAGGCAGACAAACAAGGGGGGGTCGTAGCGCTCCTATTCTTGCTCCACTTGAAAGTATACTGATTCGTGCATTTATGTAAAACTACAACACACAGAATTAGGCCACGGGTCACCAACCTGAATGGGAACATTGTGCTCGTGGTGGTCCCGACCGTAGCAACCGTGCGGTGTTCCTCCATGACCCCGGGCATCTCGCCGACGCCCGTAGCTTGGAACACCCAGTCTCCCAGGTCCGCGTGGGCCAGAATAACATCGCCGGTCTCAAATGTTCCGAGAGACGAAGGGGTGTACACCACCTTTGAGCAGAGGAGCAGGGGAGGAGACAGGGGGAGCCTACCTGTTGTCTTTGTCATCCAACCATTGGCCCAACATATTTTCAGAGCGAACCATATCTCACCATTGACCGAGAGGGAGGGAGGGAGGAAGAGAGAGCTCGACAAGCACCTGACGATGGTTTCAGCTAGTTTGCTCGGCCCGCTAGTTGGGGATGCTGGCCGTCTCAATTCTCACGGAAAGGTTCGAAGATCAGCCGACACCCTAGTCTACTTCGCTGGATCGTTGTCTGCTGCTAAATCGATGAACCATTCATCATTGCTACTTTTTGAGGTGCAATCGTTAGAACTACCCCAAGTCCCTACACACCCTGGAAGTGCCTACGAAGTTTCTTTTACCTCAAATGAAGCCGTTCCATAGGGGGCAATAGCGATTTGCGGGGGCTCGACCGAAAAGTTCCGATTGTTCGAAGTCTGTTAAGCGCACGCACGTGCAAGCGAAGATTGCGCAAGAAAACACATGAACCGGCGCGGGGGTCAGGTTGTTGGTGTTTGGCTCACTTCTCCACTTTTCGTTTTTCGACGGAAAAAACCCTGCAACTCGAGTACAGTTTACTTCCTGCTGACAGTCGCGTGTCTTCCCGAGTATTTCTGATTATGTGAGTGTGAGAAAAAAACTCTTTGAAAAGGACAGCAGGGAATCGAAAGTCTACTCGCATCGTGCGGTAACCGTATAAGTTGCATTACCACAGCAGTAACGTGGGTTGACGTTGTTCTTTGTGGGATGAAAGAAGGGGGCGCTTCGACGAGGATCACCAAACATCTCTCCGCACTTTTCGAGGCACCATATTGCATACTTCATTCTAAGATTGTGAACAAATCCAAAGACTTTTAAAGGACCAACATGAGCGTCGTGGTTGATTGTGTCATTGATTCTGTGCCACCTGGGGTCGCGAATATTTTGTCCAACCTCATCAGCTCCTGGAAAGGAAAGCGAAAGTTTCGACGTGTAGTCCATGCCAACACAGATCGGTCAGGCCATGCACGACTCCCCGATGGTAAAGAAGCCTCAAAGCGAGCCATCTTTCAAGACTTGTCAAACCAAACAGGACCCCGAAACAGCCAATCACCAACATCACATCACACACAACCTGTGAGTGAATCAATCACCTTGGCGGCCAGCACGATGTCTCTGCCGACGGGGTTGTCGATGCTCACGAAAACGCCGCGGCTAGCACCCACCGGGCACGAAATCTCGTCCAACCTTGTTTGTTGGAAACGTGTGACAAAAACGCGGCGGCGGCCACAACCAAAGAGCGAGCGAAATGCAAGAAGTGGGATGGCCTGATTAATTATGGCTGCGCTCTCTAAGACGCAACCCCCGTCGTCCCACGGCCAGTCATGCCACGCCCTTTGTCATTTTCTGCAAACGAAGAAGACAAAAAAACGGACTAGGAGATAGCCCACCACCAATCGGCGGAACCAGGATACCGTGGGAAGGCAGTCAATCAGGCATTGTAAGGATCTGCTGTATGTTTGTTTTCCCGGAAAGCCTTAGTTGGCGGCAAGTACTGTTACGCTACAGCTTATCGTTATTGATACTAAGATATACCGTGCGCATGAGATGACTCAGGGTCAACCATATCCTCGCCGTGTTGCTTCACGCAGAAACACGGCATCTCGAACACGTTGTACATGTACAGGGTTAGGGTTCCCTCTCAGTGTGGTTGCCATACCTTACATAAGTCAGGGGACAATATATAAAACGTGCCTCCCGTCACTCCAAAACCAAGCACCAACAAACCAAAAGAGCGAACTACGGGGTGCCAAACGAGCAAGCCCCGAGCTGACCAGTGATACTAACCCTGGAAGCCGGTAACATGAACAGATCGATGTAAAGAGGGCATCAAAACGCCCGTACAAAGAGAATCGAGACGCTCTCGACGTCAAAGCGACACGTTAGGAGTTCCAACAACCGGGCTGCCAAGAAAACATGGGTTGATGATAACTAGGAATGAGACTACTGCAGGTTCGCGTCGACACACACCTGACTGGGGGGCAAGGGTCCGCGCGCAGCTCCAGGCGATACCAGAACTGCCCAACTGCCTCCGCGGAAAAGGTAACGCTTCCGGAGTGAGATTGGACCCGCAAGGGGGAGTAGTAGAGCGTGTAGGTGGCGCTTGCGAGGGGGTCGAGGGTGAAGGTGGCATCTCCCAGGAGGCCCTCACCCTTTTCGGGAAGATATGCGCGCGATGAGGAGTGGGGTTTTGGGGAATGGTTCTCATTTGTCGTCCGCCTGGGTAAGTCGACCATGCAGGGGGAGCTCATCTCCTCGTTGTTTCTTACTATCTGTTCTCACACACAGTCATCCGCCTGTCTCGGTGGGATGGTAGTACACAATAGTTCTGTTACCCTCTGTTCGTGCCGGAAGCAACAGGCGAAATCGACTTCTTGTTTGCATTGGTGCTCGTTCGAGACGCTTTGATTTTAAAAAAATCGACGAGAAGCGCCGTACAGCCCGTGTCTCTGATTTGAACGATCTGCATGCGTAGCAACAGAGAGTCCTGATGTGTCCGGAAACGAAGCTGTGGCTGGTGTGGGGTCCCATCCGTTTCTCTTGCCTGAAGGGAAACCATGAACTGCAGCTCCTCATTCAGGGGGTTGGACAAGGAAATCTCGACGCTAACCGCCTGCCTTAGTACGGTGCTGATGGCCACTTTGTCCTCTTCCATGGGATTAGACGCTTGGACCTATTCACGTCGGAGGAGAGGTGAAACCATGAGCGGGCGATCCGTTGAGAACACGGGATGGGAAGGAAGGTGCGGTCGCTGCGGAGGAAACTTGTCCGCGTGATTTCGCGCAAATAGCGTCAAAAGCGATTGATTGACAAGTTGGAGCCAATTTTTCTTTTCTCAGCAATATTGACTCATAGTACACGATACCGAAATGGCGGGTTTAGGATCGTCGTCCGTGTTCAATTTTTGAGATGACGATTGTTCGTCAACCACAAGAGATGACAGTGAGCCTACGGTATTATGACGAAGGCATACGGCATAATAACACACATACCCGACATATCCGGTTGTTGATGTTGTACTCCAACCACCAGCCCGTCATTGCACTATGATCAGCTAAGTACTATGCGAGGGCACTGTTTTGTTCGTGGTCACCTCAACCGTGTACCAAACAACGATCCCGCCGGGCGCCGTGAACGTGAGCGATCCCGTGAAAACGCCTCCGAAGGGGGGGCAAATGGACAGCGAGTACTCCTCCTCCTGCTTGGCCGGCACTGTCAGTCCTGGGCTGCCGCTAACACCGGGGAGGTCGCTGTCGACCGCAAACTCCATGTCTTTTGAGAACAACGGTCGTTTAGGATTCGGGGACGACAGAGGGGGCTGACGGTTTGCCCACTTGAGGAGGAAGGTTCCGGGAAGATGGTTGTCGATGGGTTCCAGTTGGCTGAGGTATCTGTTCTTGTGTACCTCGGCGGAACCAAGCCGCTTCATAAGGATATGGACTGAGAACTCCCACAGACATTATATGTTACTTCAGACAGGTTTTCGACGCATGCTTCACAATCTTGAATCTTGTCGGAACCTTCACCGCACATGGCCATAGTACAATTGCGTTCGTTCGTTTTTCTGCGAACGGGTTCTTCGTGTGTGCCAGGCATCAATGTCCAATTTCGTCACGTTTGTGGGAAACAAATACCGTAGGAGCGCACGACGAAGGCTTCCAAGTGACGGTGTGGTCGCTCCCCAATACTTGTTGTTAAGTCTCCACCAATTAAATACCCGAACGCGCATCCTTCTCTCGGAGTACTGAGACGAGCACCCGGATTTTCTCTTCATCTCTCTCCTCTTCTCCTAAAATGTAAATATATTCCACAGACGAAACGTAGAAACACATTTTTTTCCCTCGCCGTGTCCAGCCACCTTTCGGAAGCCGATTTTGACCTCTTTATCTTAGACGAGCAATACAAACAGGATAATTTCCCTTCCTCACCTTTTCCTGTGACATTTTTCAGCTGGAAAACCTGCTCCACTCTCTCCCTCGCGGAGCACCTCACCACTCGGTGGCCCTCCGCCAGGGGCTCCTCCGCGGTACCCCTGAGATCAAAGTCGAACTTGACAGGCTTGCCTTTGTCCTTGAGATCTGCCAGCACCAGCTTGGACACAAAGTCTTGGTCTGTTGCCCGCACAGGGCTGAATGTCAGAGGGTAAGAAGCCTGGTTGATATCGGTGGAGGAGCAAACACGGACGGGTGAGAGTTTGGTGTTGGTGTTGGTGCTGGTGCTGGTGTTGTTGTTGGTTTCACCGTAGTCACGATGCAACGGATACATATTGGGTGATGACTGCAGCTACATGTAACACATGCCGTTCTCAGCCCGCGCGCGTCCATGGAAATACATATTCGGGAACACCCGCGTTTACATGGGAAATAAAACGAGCCAACCTGGCCTCCTTCAAGATCCTACCACTCTATACTCTTCTGGTGAGCACAGAGAAAATGCCTACAGCAGGATAGGCTGGATATAATGATCGTTATATCATCCGCGAGCCTTGCAAAACCGACCACACGCACAAGACCAAGTACAGTCAGTGTATTGCAAGGGGGCGGTGACATAGCGAAGACAACACACCATGGAATTCAGAAACGAAACAGGGTTGTTGGCGTACCTTCCCGCGCGCGGGCACGGTGAGCTGATTCGGCCCGCCAAAGGGAGGCTGCCGAGGACCGGCGTTGAGCGTCCAGGCCACGTCCCCATTGTTGTGGATCGGAATCTGTTTCGGGGAAAGATAGGGAGAAAGTTGTTGTGGGAGAGGGTAGTACACGCTATGCAAACCCCTTGAAGAAGACGAATGACGGGACAAGACGATAACTTCTCGTGTGATTAAATGCAAGCAGTTGTTGTAGAGCCTGACCGGGTGGTCTAGTGGGTCAGCCCATCTGACGAACAACGTGTATGCTTCGGGGCTCGACCAGCCTGTCTCCCCGGCGGCAGTCAGAAGGAACACACAAAACCAACAAAGCTCCTCACCATGTAACGCGAACGGTCTTGTAGAGCTACTCCCTCTTCTCCTCCCCATCTAGACTGAGTCAACCTGCGAGATGATAATTCTGTGACAGTTCGCTACACGCGCATTTCCTCGTCTCTCCCCCCCCCCCGCGCCAGTGGTCACACCAAGACACGGTTCTTGAACCTTGTAACGCGTGTTTCCTATCTTTTTCCCGATCATTCGCTCTCGCACTGCTTCGTTTACGGTTCCCTCCTATCGCCAACAAAGTTTGCCATTCCTCTGCGCCAGCCGTGCATAATTATCCTTTCGTCGTCACATAAACCACCAAACTACGGACTCCCTCAGTCCCTCAGCCAGCCGCCAAAAGTGAGGGACGCATGCATACGCCAGGCGCGAAGTGTCAGTCTGCCCACGCCCCCTGACGTTTCGCACCTCCTGGGTTATCTTTTGCCCGGCCGGCGCGCGGAACACCAGCGCCGTGGCGTTTCTTGGGGCGTCCACCACCGCCGTGACGTCGATGCACCGAATGTCCACGAGGTGCCTGGTCCTCCTCTTCACCAGCACCCGGCACGGGTACGTCCCCGCGGCCCGCGGGAAAAAGTTCACCAGCGCCGCGTTTGTTTCGGGGAGCGGCGGTGGCGGTCCCCCGCCCGTCGCCGCTGCCGCCGCCTCGTTAAAAAGATCGCCACCGGTGGCGCTGCTGCGCCCCCCTCCCGGCGACAGAAGCTCGGGTTTCTTTGGTATGTCTCGGCGCTTGTTGTTGCCGGCACCTCCGGAGCCGTTTCCGTTAGCAAGGCCGCTCATGCCACTCCGGGCAGTGTTTCGAGCGGTCATGCCCCCGTTGTTTCCGCCACCAACACCGCCGCCGCCGCTACCACCGCTGCCGCCGCCGCCGCCCAACGCCTCGGCCACCAGCGCGACGGATTCCTTCGAGAGCTGGTAAAAGGGAGAGTCCACCTCTATGGCGTAGATGTGCTTAGCAGTCTCGTCGGTCGCTGCGGCAGCGGCAGCTTTGCTAGATTGGTCCTGGTCGGAGCAAATGGAAATCATGGCCTGGCGGGCGCGAGTCTTTCGGTCGCTTTGGAACCTTTGAGACGAGGGGGGCAGGGAAAGGGGAAGAACATGTAAGTATCCCTGTATAGTTGTCAAGGAAGAATGGGTTGGGTGTTTTTGTCCTTCATACGTAGGGCTGA
>FN649727.1:5425592-5463483 GCA_000310025.1 Ectocarpus siliculosus | reverse complement strand
TGCGTACGGATGACAGCTGCGTATGACTTAATTTATTTTCTGGTGCGTTCACTTCCAGAGACAGATGTAAGCTCTGTGCAACTGCCTCGAGGATGCTTGACCATTTTAACACAACGTGGTGTGATCATCCCCCTTGCACGGAGTGAGTTTTCTCGACCTCGCACAACATAATCTACTCGACCACCATTCATGGTTACCGCAAAAAAAAAAAAAGGCAAAACAAAAGCGGTAACCTGGTTTCTGAGCTCACGGAGTGATCGGCTTGTTTTACAAGATCGCTGCCAAGCGACGAAAACCCAACCCCGATGGCACACACCGGGGGGGTGGCTTGTTTTACAACGTCGTTGCCAAGCGACGAAAACCCAACCCCGATAGCAAACCATCGGGGGGGGGGGGGGGGGGGACTGAAAAAAGCAGGGGGGTTCCGCAAGGAGCATCTTTCGAGGAAATTGGTATCAAATTCGTGGCACGTGCCCTAAAGCTGTTCCAATGTTGTCCCGTTCGATAACATGGGGATCTCTGGTGCTATGAAGTGAACCTGGAGTACTCCATAAATGCGAGAAGAACCAGAAATAGCCAGAATTAGACATCAACGACGTTTAAGCATAGCACTAGGACCCAAACTACGCAGAGCACGGAGTCTAATGATCTACCTTTCGAGCAGGACTCCCAGCAGGGCGTTTTGTAGAGCTGGGTTCTTGCTTGGCAGGAGGAGCTCCCGCTGGACAGCCTCTCCGCCGCCGCTGCTGTCCTTCGCAGTAACGCGCAGCGGAAGGTCGGCCGCCGGTAAAGGCAACTTCACGGACGCCCTCACTTCTTGGGCGAATTCCCCAAGCCGTTCGTTCCAGAACATTATCGTGCACCTTTTGAGGAAGGGGAATAGCAACAGAGTGGAGACCAGGTTGTGGTGTCGTAAAGCGCTGTATCCATGTGCGCGGTCTTGTCAGGGTATAGCATGGCCTGGGCAGGGTGGACACCTTTTTGGGCAAATCTTTTTGAAATCTTCCTCGCCTTCCGAAGTGCAACAAAACATCAGATCACTCTGGTGGCTGAGTTGATAGTCGCCGTGGGTTACCGTCCGTGTCCATACATCACAGCGTACAAGCAATCGTATCGCACGATCGACAGAATAAGGTACCCCTCGATCGAGCAGGAGCTTATCGTGTGAAAAGAAGGCGCGCTGGCATCGCTCACGAAACATCAAATACTCCCCGATTTCTCCCGTACCTCTGGACGGTTTCGTGCCCATCGTAATGACAAAACCAGGAGTGTTCATTCGGCGGTAGGTAACCAAGAACGCCACTCTGTACCCGCCCCATCCCTTGTCGCCGCCAACTCAACCTCCCCTGCCGTCCCAGCCTATGCCACTGGCCACGCGAGTACCAGTCCGGCACACAGAGATATGCTCCTTGGTTCTATTAGTCTCTCTGTCTCGCTATTGGCCATCTTTCAAACGGTGCGCGATAAGACCTGCGCTAAGTCCTCGTCCTGCCCCGTCTCATTATCTCACTTATACTCTCCGGGCGAGAAGGGGAGCAGCATCAGAGACACGCTGGCCGTGGCTCCCGCCGAGATACTGACCGACTCCTGATCCGTGTAGAACGGGAACTTGAGCGCGGCCTCCACTTCATCTCTTACCTAGGATTCAGTTTTGTTTTCCCGCATACGAGCGGCACGAACAGTCAAAAAGTAGCATCGGGCAGAGGGGGGTAGGGGGGGGAGTTAACGCTACGGGTGAATACTGGTCGTGTTCGTCTGTTCGGTCGGCTGATCCGCTAGGCAAGAACTGAAAGTGAGGCGGAATACATTTCTTCCCCGGTGTTGGATCGTTTCAGCAATTGTGTGCTATCGCCGTTATGGTCGTGTTTGATTTCATGGAATGGCGGTGAGTTGTCGTCCTGGTAGGCCGAGTGTAGCGGAGACTCTTGAACCAATTTCATCTCATTTGGGAGGGGTTAGTTCGGCCTTTCTCTTTCGGGACATGTTTCTTCAAGACCCAAGGTACTGGTGATGCTGTCACAAAGAAAGGTCGGCGAGTCCTACGGAACAACATATTTTGTTCCAGCATCTGGCTAAAACGCATTTCCAGGAGTTCCAACTTCCTACCCTCTTGTCTTCCAATGCCCCCGCTGGAGTACTGGCACCGCCGCCGCCATCTTTCCCCTTCCTGGCACCGGCACCGCCTTCTCTCGACGTCTTCGGCGGTGCCGACACACCACTACCACCACCACCGCCAGCCGAAGTGACGCTCTTTGACGGGACCGAGGACAGCAGCACCGACGAAGAACGGCGACGGGCGGCGGCGACGGCGGCGGCGGAAGCCCTGCGGCCCAGGCCCGGCAGGGTAAGGCCCGCCACGGTGGGGTGCTCGGAAATCATGGACTGCTTCAGGGAGACCGTGAAACGGCCGTCGGAGGCGTTTCTGGCCGATGCCTCGAACGGATTTGAAACCTGCAGGGTTACCGTCTGGAGGAACGGCGGGGATGCGTGAGTAGGTGGTTGGGTACGTGTTTGCAAGTTTTCGTGGTTGCTTGACGTTGTGATTTGAGCCTAGACCCCTTGGTTTCGTACGGAACGCTATTTGCTCTCCTAGCAGAAACACGTCCAATTATGGGCGTTCAGTACGTGTTTGCCAGATTTCACGTCGAGAGTTGATGGCGGGGAGTGAGGGGTTGGGCTTTGCGAAAATTGTTTGGTCAGGGAAAGGGGTTCAGATGTTTTGAGTAGGCATGCGTGCCACGGATGTGGGGAGGGCGTTTGTCCGCCGGCAATTTTCAAGTGCACAGACCTGAGGTTCGTAGCAGGTACCCTCCACGTTTGACACGCTGATGGCTTTCACGCTCTCCACCTTAGACCTGGCGTGGAGAGATGACAGTCGAGTCAACAGAAGAGACGCGTAGGGAGGAGGGCGATACCGTTCTCAATGAACCAGATAGAGGCAGGATTGGTTAGAGGCCGGTTCCAGTTTGGCGGTTAACCCTGCCAGAATAACAATATTGTTAGGGTTTCGTTCTTTGGTGTTGGACGGCACCTGGATATTGCAACCGTGTCCACGAGCAGCAACGAAGAGTAACCACGCGCGAGAGAGACTTGCCTACACTCGCCCGCATGTAGATCGTGCAATATTGTTGTTACGAGTGACCTACCAATGCATATGGCTAACTTGACCTAGGGCTTTCGTGCCCGTTCTTCCTGCGATCGAACCAAGCGAATGTTAACCACACGCGCCAGCGTGTTTTTGAGTCAAACAAACTTGAAGCAGAAGCGGTGGCTACCAAATGCTCACGAGAACAACCCCTCCAGCTAAACAACCTCTGCGACCCCCCATGTACTTACGACGTTCTTCGACAACAGCAAATCTGTGATATACATATCACCCGTCCAGCTAGAATCGATCGCGGCATTCGGCACTGGTACGATCGATGTCCGCCGTCCCACAGACACAACACACAAGTACCGCCGGTACCGCAACATCAGCATAGAGGCACGACAGCCCTGCCTCCCTCACGTGATGTTAGAACGTTAACGAACCCACACAGATCCCATTGGAACCAATCCGTAGAATCGATCTTCGGAACAGACACACATTCCTCTTTTTTCAAGTTGTCCTGCTTTCTTAGACCAACCCCTTACTTGAGTGCGAACACCATGTTGGAAGCGGGCGCCATGCCCCCCTTGTTTCGCGCCGCCCAGAACGTCAGCCTGGCCTCCACGGGGGAGCTGAACCTAGGTAGCAGCTCCACAGTGAACTCGGCCTCCTTGCCTGGCTCCAGGTGAACCTGCGCTTGAAGTTATACATGGCCAGAGGGTTGCCGGGATTTGGGTGGGTGCGAGCTCGGTTCGAGCGCAGCCAAAAGCACGGATGTTTCCTTGTCCGCCATAATCAACGATGTTTTCATTCGATTCAGCCCTCCTATTGTTGGCGTGGTTTTAACGGAGAGTCAAGGAGCGGAGGGGGGCGCGTTGTCTCCGATCTCTCGTGGAATACGACTGAAGACACCACGTGCGGTGCCTCGTATCGTCACAGCTACCAAGGTGAAACAGAAAAAAAAATTCATCTCCAGCCAGGGTCATAGACCGAGGAAAGTGATTTTAGCGTAGCGTGGAGTCACCCCCCTCTTCACCTCTTTTCCGTTAGCACGGAAGTCCGTGGAGCCCTCCAGAGTCACGTCATACTTGATAGACTTGGACGAGGGGTTCTTGAGCTCGATACTCTTCGAAACCACGCTCCCGAGGTTCGCTCGGAACTCCACCTCCGTCCTCGGCACCAGCTGGGGCAGGGACTGTTTACACGTAGGAGTTGCACAAGACGTAGCTCTGAAGAGAGTCGGCAGAGATTTCAATTCAACAGAAAAAATATCAACTCTCTTCAGGCTTTGGAGTTGGTCTGATCTACATACTCCGCATGAATTGTTAAGGGCACGTCGCTTTTCACGCCCCAGGTATGTTTGCATCTGCTCGGAAAAGAGAGGATGGGATGTAAACTGGTTTCTCTCACACCTGGAAAAGGTGCAACGCCAATAGCACGCCATCGCGGTCGGATAGGTCCAAGATGTCCTCCACTCCTAGACCGTAGTCCACCTTGAGCTTGCCCATCGCCGTCAGTAGCTTGGATGCGTTCAGCTCGCGGTTGGACAGGTCGCTCAGTTCACCTTTTATTATTTTGTTGATCGGTTAGAAGTCTAGACAGAGAAGGGTCAGTTGACTCAAACAATCGCTGTTGTGGCCACCTTGTTTCCAACACTGTAAGAAAAACAGAACCTTTCTAGAACGTTTCTTTTACGTTAGTTGCATACTCTCAAAGAGACCAAAGCAGGGTCCGGGTATTGCTGTAAAAGTGCAGCCTCCGAAGAATCAAGAATGGGGTAATATTGATACATTTGGTCGCATATAAGAAGGAAATCTGCAACTCAACAGCCGGAAGTCATCGAGGGCAGATGCGGTGAGCGAGGGAGTGTCCCATAGGTGTCCAGCACGGTGAGGGAGCGTAAGCGACTGCGTCACATGGTCAACGTTGCGCTAAAAGCACGACATCGGCCTGCGATACTCAATTTCTTACCCGTGGAATGTACTGGGATGAAACCGTGGAGAGGCCCTCCCTTGACGGTAAAGTGCGGGACGTGGCTCGCAACCGCCTGGCACAGTATCGAGCCGTCTGCCAGATCGGCGGAGAAGGTCGACACGCGCTTGGGCATGCACGTCTGGCGTAACGTACAGCCGCCGTAAAAATAAAAGCAGTAAAAAACAGTTGGGACGAGAAGTCGACGCGCCAAGCCAGGGTGTTATGGGTCGTCGAGGGAGGGAAGGACATCATTCATTGCACCACGTCGTCAACGACACCATGCCACCGTCGTTCAGCCCAGCACTACAGTAGCTGGCAATCCTCAACGCCCTCAAACGCTCCGGAAGCGCTCACGCTGTTTGCGTGCCGTAGAGTCCAACATGTATCGACCTATCCTTTTCGCCTATCCTCTCCCATGACTTTCACGTGCCCTCCCCACCTCTCTTTTTCTCCCTGTCACACACGTGCTGGCCTACGGTATGTATCTGCTCGATTATCTACCATGTTGTGTCGACCGCTTTAGCGGTCGTCTTGCCCATCGCTTCGTCTGTGACTTACCAGGCGCTTCACATATCTTACCCTGTTTGCCTGCTCCAGGTGGTAAGACATCCACTTCAGCAGTACCCCTTCCCCCACGCTGAGCACGTTTGACCCCGACAGCTCCGGGTCCGTCTCCACCTTGCCGCCCCCACCTGCCCCTTTCCGACCCGCCGATTTTTTCGTCGGCAGGACTATGAACACCCCCGGGAGGGCAGAGAGGGCGCGCGGCGTAACTCTGGCTAGCATGAACGTGCGGATGCACTGGATTTTGTTGTTTTATGTTGTACGGCGTGAGGCGGTCAGGGTAAGGAGCGGCAGCGGAAGGAAGAGGTCAAGGCTAGGGCTAGGGACGACGGCGAGGTTAGGGTCAGTGCCAGAGTCAGATGATGGTTCGCCTGACAAGAGGAAGGTTTGCGGTCGGGGTAGGGTACAATCAACCTCACGTGCTCGGTGTCTCCTCTCTCACATGGTCTCTTGCAAACACTCCCTCTATCTCTGTCCCCCTCATCGTACCTGGTACATGACCATCGACCACGCCTCCCTCGAAATCTGAACCCACTCGTCGCCGTCGCTGTCCTCGTCGTCGTCGCTCTCCCTGTCATCGTTGCGGTTGTTGCTGCTCCTGCGTTCTGCGGTAGTGGTGGCCTTGGCGGGGGCAAGGAATCTCGGTGCGCCTCCGTGTGCGTGTGCTGCAGCGGAGGAAGCTCTCTCGCGGGCGTAGTCGGCGCGATCGAGCAGTTCCTGGTGAGATCGTGGTATATCGTGACGTTCTTTGTCACTGTTTTTCACCTTGATTCAGGGACATGCTTTGTTTCGTTCATGTTGGTTCCCGCATAACCATATCCTTCCCTAAAGTCGTTTATTTTCTTCTGTGTCTGGTTCCTTGGTGTTCATACTGTAGGAAATTTTGAGAGACACCGTTTGATTGTACCTCCTACGCTTCATTCTTGATGCCTTTCACCACAAATTCGTATGTTTTCGATGACACGGTAGACCAGTTCGGATCAATAGCTCTCTGTTCAAGCATCTACAAGCCGGGGTATTGGTTGGCCTTTCTACCGGCTATGCCAAGGCAGCCCAATGTTACTCAGTGTTTGGTGGGCGTCGAAGTAATCGATTGAGCAATTCTGACACCTTGCAGCCATATGACTTCCGAGGACAAGAGCCAAGATTATTCCGACCTCTGTTGGGAAAGCTTATCACGCTAATCGGGTGGGCGAAGGGGGACTCAGTCACGCAAGTACCCCGCCCCCGCCCCCCCTCCCCCCCCAAGCCCCACCGGTACCCACCTCCGGGCGCACAGAGTTCAGTAGGCACCCCTTCTCTCCCAGAAATCTCAGCATCTGCCGGTACTGGTCCATCAACGCCGCCACTCGATCGTCGGCCCTTCCAATGCCTCCTCCGCTGCCCCCGCCCCTACCGTCGCCGTTCTTGCCGCCCGAAGTGACGGGGCGCAGCCTGCGCCACACTTGCCCTGGCACCCGTTTCCCGCTCATGGTTTCGATGGCTTCTAGCGCGGGGCGGCCGTGGGCTTCGCAAATGCTTCTCGGGAACTCCTGAACGTCAGAAACGAGACACATGAGATGGGTTTCGACGGCCGGCGGGAGGTTGGGCTCTGGGTTGATCAGTGGGAGCAGGGACGGGGGGGGGGTGGACTAGTTGGGAAGGCGGTGGCGGTGGCGGCGGCGGCGGTCGTAGTTTATCGTGACGGGCACCTTTGCCCAGAGGATTTGATTTCGCCGAGGGTCCTCGAGACACAGGTACATGTTTACGCACTTTCCCATTTCACTTGTCGGGTCATGCCGTGTTTAAGTGGGTTCATGGTTACCAACTACATAGTTCTACCTCGATAAAGGTTGTGGCTACGTTGGCGTTGAGCCAGGCGCACAGCACCCGCGCCCCGGCCTCGTCAGCCCCCGCCCTGTAGCCCTCTTCCGACAGGTCAATTCCCGCGTCAACCCCGTCATCGCCTCCTCCTGCGCCGCCAGCACCTGTTGCGCCTCCCGCTCCGACGTTGCCGCCGTTGCCATCAGGGCGTTGGTCGACCTTATTGCCAGCTGTTACGGGAAGGGAGCCAGTGGATTGCCCAAGGGCGGATAGGTTGCTGCCTTGTTGCTGCGGATTGGCCGACGACGCGTTCTGCTTTGCCTGAACGACAGAGAAGGGGGAGGGAATTGGGCGGGGGTGGGTTGAGGAAGGCGGGGGCTGGTGGAAAAAACACCACCGACGCCCTCAATCTTTGTCGACCCTGCACAGGATACTCGCCCAATCACAGCAGGCGGCCTGCGCCTTCGTTGCTTGGTAAAACACTTGTCTAGGCTACGCCTTGACACCAATATTGCGTAAGAAGAGCCAGACAATAATAACAACTACCACCACCACACGACCAGCACAACCACCACCGTGACCATCACCGCCACCACCACCACCACCACCACGGCCACGGCCACAACGGCAACATCCACAGTACACCCAACCCGCACACACTTTCGCTCTGGCCCTCTTGGCCTGGCGCTCCTTGAAGTCTTTGGCTTCCTGGGCCTTGATCTGGGTCTCGGTCATGAACATCACCGCTTTGCCGTCCTTGGCCCAGAAGTTAAAACTGCCGTCATCAGGAAACATATGGATGGTACGGACAGAACAATAGGAGGGGGCAGAGGGAAGAGAGGGGGAGGGAGAGAGACGGGGGGCGAAAGAGACGGAGAAGGGGGACAGGCAGATTTATGCCCGGAGAGGCGGAGGGAAGGAGGCGGAGAACGCAGCAGAGACAAGGAGAAGCGGGCGGACGGAGGGAGAGAGGGGCATGGAGTGCATGTTGGGGGGAGCCATGCATCATGAGGAACCCAATGTGTTAGGGGCTTCACCTACCGTAATTCAAACGTCGTTGCGTCTGAGGGCCAAAGGAGAAAGAACGATGAACCCGACAATACAACGCTCATCTGAATATGGACACTATTATAGGTCATTCTTGCAGATCATTTTGTACTGGAATGTTCAGGAGACAATGTCTATCTAGACGGCACGGCTACGCTGCATATATTCGGCTTCCGCCTCCCGCGCGTTGGCGCCTTCATGAATGTTCGTGCGATATTCCCTGACACGAATATGTCTGGAGGAGGGGAGGTAAGGAACTAAGTCACTCAAGCGCACCTCTTAACCGTGCGGTGCAGAAGCATACCACGTCATTTCACCCCACCCCACGCCAGTATCCTAAGTTCATTGCGCTAGTGGTGGTGGTGGTGGTGGTAGTAGTGCTCGCTCAATGTTGTTGACACATGAAAACCTGATTGGCCTGGGTGACCCAGCTCCACTGTCTCCCCCCTCTCTTTATCCCTCCCTCACCCCTTTCCTTCCCTCCCTCCCGTTTCGCCACCCTCACCCTCTCTCTTACCGATGCCGGTACGCGTCGACGAAGGGAAAGTTCGTCAGCAGGCAGTTATCCGCGCAGCCCCTGATTGGCAAGGGGTAGTGCCCGCCGTCGGCATCAAAGACGTCCAACATGCAGCTGAAGCTCACGGGTTTCGTTGAGCGAAAGCTCAGCTCCACGGGGATCTGCTCTACTCCCGCACCGAGCTGTTGTGGTTGCACATGCGAAAGCGCATTCAACGGCGCGCGGGGAAGGGGTAGAAGTCGGGCAGTTCTGGGTTCTTGGCGTTGAAATCTAACATGAAAATTCGGCGGGTGCTGGCACAGTGTTGAACTTCCTCCTCACGCTGCTACAGTAGGCACAAAATCCTCCACCTTGTCCTTCACAAATGCACACGACCCCGAAACAACAACACCAGAGTAACGGCGAATACCGTAGCAAGAACAAACGTGCTTCACCTGACGCCCCTCGGGAAACGACACCGCGATATCCACCGGGCAGTGCTGCGGCAGCCGGTAAGACACCTCCATGTCGCTGAACCCATTGTTCTCGACCATAAACACCGCCCGGGACGTCACCGACAGCGGCACGACCGGGAGTTCCACCGGGGAGTGCGTAAACGTCAAGCACGGGAACACACCGAAAGCCTGGTCATAAGGGGTTAGGGAAGGCGTGAGGGGGGGGAGGACGAGTTGCGTCAGAGCGTTTTGTTGTCTACTACGTGTATCGAAGGCATTTCCGAACAGTCCATTCCTATCTTTAGATGCATTGCGTTATTGAACCAACAAGAACGATTGTTTCTTCAGTTTACCCATTCAGAAAATCCCATGTAAGAAAAGTATGACCTCCTATGCGGTACAGAACAATATCTACAGCCAAACCAAACATTCAATGGCATCCTCGTGGTGTGAAGAATTTCTCGAAGCCGTTGATCACACTACTTTTCAGAAGGCCGTTGGTATACTAAATTGGACCTCATTGTTGGCGAGAGAAAGCTAATTGCTGAACCATTTTCGTGGTAAACCTGAAGGATTGCACCGCGGAGGAGTTTATCCGTGTGACCCCGGATCGTAGCTCCTCGTTACAGAAGGTTAGTAGTAGGTTATGCAAGGATAGTAGATGTGTTTGCGTGTGTACCCGGCAGGATACAAGTCCCCGAGATCTCCGAGGGGGTTACGCAGATGAGATAGATATGGATATGATAGACAGACTTCGTGCAGCAGGCTTTGCCTCTTCTTGCTCACATCTGTTACTCTCTAATAATCAAGGAACTTGAGTCACTCCTTTGTGCAACACGCTCTCGACAAGAGCCCGCGAGCGTGATAACATAGTACACGCGCCGACACCCCAAACAAGATGGGCGATGAAAACGAAGTTCCCGATAAGTAAGCAGTTCCAAACGAGGCGCAGAGAATGCTGAGATTCCTCTTCCAAACATAGTTAGCGAACTGGGACCACACGGTTTTCTCGCAGACGTGACACGGTATTTGTCTATCGTGGTCGTCACCCTCGTCGTTTCGTCTCACACACAAACACACACACTGAATACGGACAATTTGGCCTTCCCTGTCGTTCAGTCTCCTCCTCGCCTCCCCTGTCGGGAGAGCTTGCTGACTAGAAATCTGTCGCCTTGTTTGTCCCGCTACAATGGATTGGCATATTTTCTGTTTTTATGGCTCACTCTTCCTTAGTCTGCTGGAATGTGTGGCCGATACCAGTCAACACACACGTATGATCTCTTCCGAAGAGAGTCCTTGCGACATAAGAGGTGATCACGTGTTTCGCCTCGGGCCTCTGCGACACGAACTGCCGCAGTCTTTCCCCGATCGTCTGATTGTGACATGTGGCGGAAGTTTTAAACTGAGCCGAAGGGCTTGCTCGGCGTGAAACATTTTACAAAGTGTTCGTGTTTTTTTCCCGCTACAGGACTGAAGTCTTCGTTGGTCACCCGGTTAGCGCGGTCGATGCAAATTACGAAAACACACATCCACACATCCACACACACACGCGCGCCAACCTGTCACCTTGACACACAGCGTGAGGTACGGCCGCGTCCCCCTCTCCGGTACCCTAGCCAGCCAGACCGGCAGGGTGAAGGTCAGCACCCCGGCCCTGTTCGGAGTGAAGGTCAACCGTACGCGGGACTCCTCCCCGGGGCTGAGCTGCCCGCTGGTGGGGCTCACGTACAGCACCGGTGTCACGGGGCCGGAACTGGCAGCCGCCGCGGCGTCGGCAGAAGGGGACGGGGGTGTGGAAACCCCGGTGTTGTTGTCGTTCTCGGCGACGCCTTCGGCCCTGGGTCCTGGCTCTTTGAGGTAGGCGTCGTCCATGACCCAGCACAGACCCTGAGCGTGTGTTAACGGGGTGGTTATAGGTCGGGGGTGGGTCTCGGTTTGGGCGAGAAAACTCTTCGCGAAAACCGGGGAAAAGTGAAAATCTGCCGCCGTGATGGGCTGAGGGTGCCTGCCTACGGGAAGGAGCGGCGCCGTTTTCCGGTGACGGAAGAGGCGTCGCCCGCCCCAACCCACCCTACCGTACTTCATCACGCCTATACCCTTACACCCCTACCAACAACAACAAAACAACGACGACGACGACGACGACAAGGATAACTCGCCTTGTCCGAGGCGTTCCTGAAGATGAACTCCCCCTGGTACTGCTTGAGGGCGCACGGGTCCCGGCTGACGACCTTGCGCCCGAAGTCCACCTCGGTGCTGACGAAAGTGAGGGTCGGCCTCAGTCCCACGGCGGAGACGGGGACGCGGAGATGTTTAGCCCCGTCGGATGAAACGCCTTCCAGCGACAAAGGAAACGAAAAGGCGTGGTCCCCAAACCGTAGGGGACGAAACACCAGGTTGAAGCTCAAGGTGTCGCCGGCGGCCACCTTTTCGGGCCGAGCAAAGATGGTCGGAGCAACACGGTAGGCGGGTTCGTAGGATGGATACACACACTCATGTGGGGGGAAAAAACGGTGGTACAGTTGTTTCTCTGCTGTTTCCTGGACCCCTCCTCTTCGAAACTGGTCTTTTGGGTCCATTGACATCGTGCTTCTTGCGAGACGGGCAAGGGGCTCGCTCGGTTGTGTGCAACCGGCACATGGTTTGGGGGTCCCAGAGAAGAAAAACGACCAGCAGCGCACACCTGTTGCACCTACGCTATCGTTGCTCTATCGCGCACGGCAGCTCACCAGTAGCTTCCACTGCCGAGGGAGGGCGTTCAAGCCTCCACGCATGCCAGCGGCTGGTGACTGGCCTGTGCTGTGCGAATCTCCGTCGAAAGTGTCGATGTCTTCGATTCCCGACACTTCCCTGAATCCGGGTGGAAGTGGTGGCGGTGGCCATTGAAGTTGAGGCCATGGGGGTGTGGTGAGGCACGCGGAGGATCAGAGAAGAGAGGAAGGTATGGCGGCCACTACAAGCAAGAGAGGGAGGTGTGAGCGACAAAGCAAGGCGAACGGCAGGAAGGGTGGTACAAAAGACGGCCAGATTTTGTTTTACCCGGTAGTGTAGTCTCTACGTATGGGCGAGCAAGACAACATGGAATGTTTGTTGCTTGTGCGCAGAGATGAAGAGCCCGCAACGATAACGCTCGCGGTGCAAAGGAGTGCGCGGGCCCGTAAAGTAGTTAACAACCTCCCGGCAAGAAAAATAACGTCACCTACACGATATGTGCGGCATCATGCCACACCGACCTGTTCACTGAAAGTGACCCAAGTCACCATGACAGACTCGACGGGATGCCCCTTCCCGCCCCGACGGAGCAACCCATGAATTTCACCGACCAACAACGAACCTTTCGTTGCTGCCATGACCCCCGCCCTGCTGAAGGTCGTCTGCACCCTCACCAACTTCGCTGGCGGGGGCGGTGGCACCCCCACGAGCCCCTCCCGCCACCTGATTGGGCAACACTTCCTTCTTCCTCTCCAAGTGGAATTCCTCATGCTGGGACAGGTCTAGCTGCAGGGAGGCCGGAATGGACCCTCGATTGACCAGGGTGACCTCGAGCGGCTCGCAACCCCCCGCCGTCAAACTCCCGAAATCGAAAGCGCCTTGGGACAGGAAAATTTCTGGAGTCCTCGCGTTTCCCACAAGAGGTATCTGGTGTTTGGTGAGTTGGGGCGGGGTGTGGTACGATGCGGCGGGGGCGGGACAGGGCCTTCTATGACTCTCAGCTCACAACAAGTTACCATTTTTATCGCATGATTAAAGAATGCGGCAAGATTTTGGGCGAAGCCACAACCGAACGCCCGGGAACGGAAGGTTCCCAGGGAAACACTTGGTCAAAATATGAAAAGGATGTTTCGTGCTTGCGGGGTGATGGGATTGGGTGGTCAAAAAAGCCGACGATGAGATTCCCGACCAACAAAGGGACGGCAAACTCCGATATCTGTTTCTTCGCCTCTCGAACGCCTATTACATGACGTGCTTGTTTCTAGATGTCGGCCGGCACAGCATCCAACACGCCGTGGTGATCAATCACTAAGACCACGAAACTCCTCGCAGAACACCTACGCTGGTGGAAGCGACGGAACGCTGAGCGACACGGCCCCCGTCCACACCTTAGCAGCCTTGCCCCCCCTGATGTCGGCCGAAAGGGTCACTCCGTCTAGGCGCAACTCTCTCGGCGCCCGTAGCACCACCGTCATCGCGCAAGATTGCTTCGGTTGGATCAGCCCGCGGGTAGGCTCTACGCCGATCCCGACCTATGACGCGTGGGGAGAGCGGCGTAATTCGTTGTTGCGAAAAGGGTTGTGGTGGTGGTGGTGGTGGTGGTGGTGGTGGTGGTGGTGGTGGTGGCGGCGGCGCTTCGAACTGGCATCAACTGACAACACTGCGAGTGTAAGTCCAAGCAGGGTTAACTCAACCCTTACCCTAACCACCAGCGAAAACTAGGTACCCGACGCACTCATGCCCTCACCAGCTTGAGCTCGGCGGTGCTGGCAAAAAACACCGCCGGAGATTTGCCAGTGTTCTGCAGCATAACCGTCCGCACTACCTCCACCCCGACAGAAGCGCGCCCGAAGTCGAGAACAGACATGCCCTTGTTGTCACCGGCGGCTGTGGCACTGGCGGTACCGGTGGTCGTAGCGGCATTTGAATTGCCGCCGCGCGCTGTCGTGCCCAATGGAACGAAGCGACATCGAGTCTCGGGCAGCTTTCCGGACACCTGTAGGCCTTTGTCCTGCCCCCCTTCCACCTGTTGTTGTTGTTGTTGTTGTCGTTGTTGATGTGGTGGTTGGTTTGTTGTTGCTGTTGCTGTTGGCTTTTTCGTCAGGTTAAAGTGCGTGTTGGTCGCCAGGATGTATTTCTGAACCGAGGGTTTCCAACTGCTTTGGTATTGTTCCGATTCAATAGCCACACGTGGAAGACCAGAAAACCGTACTCACCATGCACCATATGATGACGACTACCACTGGTTTCGAAAGCCTAGAATAATATGGTCTCTTGAAGAAACCCGAGCCATTCCGAGGTTTTTCAGGCGTCCCACTTCCACGCACCGTTTCCCGAGCAAAAAAAGAGTGACCGCAACAGGGATACAGGCATCCCCGTTGGCGCTTGTCATCCCATCTACAAACCGCCTCGGGCAGAGTTTTCCGACGTGACGGTCTAACTTCAGACCTCCGTTCCAGCGCCACACAGCAAAATTCATCTGTGAGGAGAAGTTCCTTCTTTAGTGGCAAGCCGAAAGTGATGCACATCGGTAGTATGTACCACCATTGTTCTCGTAAGGTGCTACCAACTAGTCACGAAGAAACAAATTAGACCATCACCTTGAGAACCAAGGTTTCCGAAGTTTTGCAGCCGGGCTGAGGGGTCCACACCACTTCGGCGTCTTGCGCTCCCTTGGGGTCGATGGTTCCCTTCTCCGGGGATACGTTGAACGCTCCCCGGGTTGTCCACGCGAAGGAGGCCGTCGCGTTTCCTTCGTTGGTCAGGGTGAGGGGATGCCGAAGGGTCGCCTCCAGGCTTTCCACTGGGAACTGCATGGTCACAGGGAGTGGGAGATTGTACACACCACGTGAGTGAAGTATGGCCTACCTATGCTTTTTAGATCAACACGTATACTCGTATTCCTAAGATCAGATGGTAGATCGGGGGGTGGGACTCACCGTGGCAGCATCAAGACGCAAGATGGAACGTTCCAGAGTGACACAACAACAACGACTTCAGTTTCCTGTCGTCAGCTTGACCCGGTGTCAATGCTCTCGCCGCATGGTATTTTGCGTGTGGTGGGTTGTGTTTTGTGCCGTCCTCATGGTAAAGGATGCAACAGTTCACCCGCCCCGAATGCCTTGACCTGCCTCGTCGGCAAAGCAAGCCTGCGAGGACCTCTGACCACGGCCATTCATGCTCGATAAACGAGTAGACGATTCCCTCCCCACGTCCTCACAAAAGGACACAATTTCTGCATTGTGTACCTTCATCTCCACTTCGTCTCTGTCAAGTTCGACACTAACTGGGACCGTGTGCGCGAGAAGATTGAACTGGTGCACCGCTCCATTGTTGATGCACATCTTGAGCGCCTTCCGGTACACCTACCGAAACGAGAGTGGTATTCCCGAAGCAGCACGACACCACACGAAACACAACAAGTTGTGGTGTGGTTTGGTTTCGGCATGCGCTGTTCGTTCACTGAGTAGAACAACAGGGTGTATGCATGCGTGCGGCCATTTTCTCATCCCTTTCCATTATTCACACGTACATAATGAAGCTGAGAAGGCTTGGATCCAGATTTGCATTCAAACAGGGAGCACTGGTAGAGAATGAAACCGAAACATCACGAGGAATTTGCCAAAGACAGTCAATATGTGGGCGGGGCGCAGGCGTGATACCAGAAACATACGCCGTGCCCCACGCATGAGATGTTCCATAGGTTTCTCTTCTCCCGGTACTTGAAAACATGCCCCTCTTAGACCACATCAAGAGAGTATGTGCTGTCACGAACAAATTGATCAGTTCTCCGGACAGTTGTTTCATGTTAGACTATGTACCTGCTCCGTGTAACACTTGAAGTGTACATCGAACCCCGCCGTCGCGCCCGCGGGCACCACCTGCGCCGGCGGCCCGGTCCCGGCTAACTCCGACTGGCCCTCGAGCCCGACGAGAGCGGCGAGGATAGCCTGTGGCAGGTTGTTGGTGACCGCGAGGTTGCGCACGTTGGATGAACCTACCGTCACCTGCCCGAAGTCTAGCGTCCGGAAATGAAGGTCCACCTGCGGGAAAAGGAGCGGGAAGGTGGGGGGTAAGTCGGCCATATTGGTCATGGCAAGATCGAGCATACCAGGAGAACCGTCCTGTCGCCTAACCAAGGCCCTAATTCAACTCTTCGAAATCCAGGATCGACCTCAAGACTACAGTGCAACAGCAGAGGCCAGGGGGGAGGGGGGGGGGGGGGTCCGACGGAGTTTCCTTCAGCTTTTAGCTATGGGCACGCTTCCGACCGATTAGGAAGGTAGGGGAAGGGAAGGTGCTACTTATTGAGGGGGAATAGATGGAGGTTCATAAATGGTGTCATTGTGAGCCGCTGTCCTCCTGAGGTTCAGAACTAACTTTTGCCAGCTGATCCCGTCCAAGAACGGCTGCGCAGTCCCTCATATCCGCCTGTGTGGCCGGCTTCTGTTTGAATTTCCTCGTGATGAGCTTGTTGATGTCCGCCTGGGGTCCACAATCACATTCAGGGTGTTGTCGTACTTAATGCAGGATGGATGTCAGCGATGAACCCATCCGAAGCAACAGTGCAAAGACCTATGCATATGACAAACGAACCCCCGTGCAAGCCTGTGCATATAGATAGGTAGGTCATGAGCGATGCATCCGCCGCCGCAGCAACGTAGTATAGACGAACCGCAAACAACCTAAAGGTTGTGCTTCAAAATCAACAGTGTACGTTTGTTTGTGACGTTCGTCATGCCTTCAGCCAGGTGTACGCCCGGTTGTCATGTGATGTTGGGGAGCGGTCTAATCAGCAACGAGCAACCGCTCAAGACACCTGCTTCTCCAAACGACCTTTACACGATAGAGATCTGCTTAGCTACAAAAGAACGGCCGGTGCCTTACCTTAACGTCTGCCGCGCCATCACCTTTCCCCTGCCCATCCAGTGGCACATGTAAAAACAACGGCTCGTTTTGGGCGGGGGGAAGCTTCGGGATCGGCTCCTCGCTCTTCATCCACCTTCAGTTTTTGGGTTCCCATCGTCGAGCAGATCAAAAGACGAGCAGTTTTAAGCAATAGGTCGCGCCTGGTGCTACACACACACCGAACGGTGGCCGCATACGTCTGCTGTATCTGGTACATTTTAGCCTAGAATTGGGTTGTTTGCTGCTACTAATAAACTATGGGTGCCCCCCCTCCCTGTTGAAACGCCGTTTAAGAAGTGAATATCTGGTCGACCAATCGTGGCTATTGCGTACCATGCGCCCCACGAACCATCAAGTCTCCCCCCGCCCTCTATTCTTCCGACTTCTCTCTCTGTTCCCCCCTCTCCCTGCCCTTTCTAGACGTGCGCCCAACCCCCCCTCCCGACTTCCTCTGCCGACTCTACCTTCGGTCTACCGAACAACCATACTATAAATCCCTCCTTGCCTGCCCATGCCCATCTCCACACCGTTCTCCGGATCCCTCCAGTCCTTGCCCTGCGCCTCCGCCATCCTGATGACCTCCCTCTCCTCCGCGATCTTCGCACGCTTCAATCGCTGGGCTGTGATCCACGCGTCCGAGTCTCGCCGCGATTGCTCGCGTCGTGCCAGATCCTGCATCACACCCACGAAGATACGATCGGGAACGGGGCGGGAGAGAACCAGGAGTTCGATTTTTCTTGCAAGGGGCGCTTCTGTGGGTGCCGGATGCAAACATGACCGTGCGTGTGTAGTATTCGAGAGGAGGAGCAGTTGTTGCGACACCGGGTTGTAGGACGGCAGGTATCCATCCGTTGGACCTGTTGCCTTGCTTGCGGGTCTGGTTTGGATAGCAAACTTTGCACCAGTGCCCAGGGCGTGGCAGTACAAATACAACAAGAGAGGGGCGGGAGACGTGCATAGCAGGTAGCGTGGGGAATAATGCCTCGGTTTTGGAGGAGTTTCGGAGCACCAAAGGGCGTTCGTGAAACAACGCAATGAGAGCCGTAGCGGGGGTGATAGATACATGTAGAGGACCAATGTTTGCTTGGTTGGCAATGCAAGGGCGAGAGCACGAATAGAGCAGAGCCTCGGATCTTTCTATTGTGGTCTCAATTGACTTGCCTGAAGCGAGTAGGTCAGCTTTTTGAATGCCTTGTCCACTCCGCCCACACTCCCAACCGTGTGCGTCGAGCAGTCCCAGCTGTTGCAAGTATTCCACGTTGGGTGTCGCACCCAGTACCACAATGGAGATGCATCGGTTCAGGGGCGTTAGTTGGAATCGTGTGAAAATATCCATCAGGGTCGACGAAGACACCACTGTAAAAAACACGAAATTCGCAACTCTCAAGCCCTCCCCCCCCCCGCCGCGGGCCACCCATCCCCCCCCCCCGGTTACAGACTTTCGGGGAAAGACACTCTAAAAACTC
Organism: Ectocarpus siliculosus; assembly: GCA_000310025.1. NCBI lineage: Eukaryota > Phaeophyceae > Ectocarpales > Ectocarpaceae > Ectocarpus > Ectocarpus siliculosus. Next base: position 5,444,970 of record FN649727.1, on the reverse strand, counting down.
AAGCAAAACATCATCTGCGGCCTAGAAACGTGTTTAGTCGCCGGCCGCCACACACCTATTAGTTCCCAGCACGTTAACGGTTTCGAATGGTTTCGGCCGGAGCCACCCCCCCTTCCCCTCTGCCGCCCGACGGATCCCAGAAGCACTCTCGGACAAGACGAAGTTGAACCTGGGCTTAAAGTCCGCGGGGAGCTTGTCGATTCCTCCAGGTCTGGTTTATTTGCCGTTGTAGTTTTACATGTGGCCAAGAGGGGGGGGGTGAGATCTTCGGCAGAAATGCTTGGACGCGTATGTACAGGAGACGCGGGCGGCTGGCTGAGTCGGGGGCACAGGTGGCATGCTGTTGTAGGGTAGTTTTTTTCTCCACTCTGTGTGCTGGTTGGTCAGGCACTGGCTGTTGGCAGGGTAACAAATATGAGCGGGGGAAGCTCATTTGTTAATTTTGTGGTAGGCGGACATGCCGGGTGCTCTATCCGATCTGCCCACAGACACAAGAGGCTCTATCCGATCTGCCCACAGACACAAGAGGCTAGATGACACATGCGTGAGTAGAGCGAGTTGTATTATTGCAACGGTTTCATTGTCGACGGCAAGGTGATCGACCTAGTCGACACACAACAGACGCGACCGTACTACCAGCACCTGGGCTGCTTTGGGCCCACGGTGGATGCTTCTCCGACCACCCTAATGGGGACAACGAGTATGTCGCTCCCGAGGGAAAGCTTCAGGACGCCGCGAAAGTGTCCCAGTTGTGTCGGGCAGAACGTCAACACCTGATAAAAAAAGGAACAACGTACGAATGATTGGGTGAGACGAAGAGAACTGGGATATTTGTTGCCACAGATCCAGAGCAAAAAGTAAAACGCTACGCCCTTCGTGGGCGAAGAAGTTGGCCAAGGATCCGACCGACGACAAAATGACGGAAAAGAGCGATGGAGGCGTTTGTATAAGGGAAGGACTTTCAAAGGCGTTGGTGCGCAGAACGCACCGACGACAAACCGTTGCCGTGTCCAAAGAACGACACCTCGTTGCAACTCGCAGAGGCGTGAAGGGTAAGACTTGCAAATAAATCCCAAAATCAATCAGTTTCCACGCCGAACTACGGTTATATTGTACGCCACCAATGGGGGAACACCTAGGCGCGGAACCCCCTACAGGCATCGCATGCACTCTTCCTAGACGTATGACTCAAACACGTACATTGCAGGCGCGTATCCAGCGAAAGTGTAGCCATTTGCTCTTCATTGCTACCGCATTCCGTGCCCGACAAATGCAACAGCAAAAAAGCAAAGATGCCGGCATGTTTCTTTTAGCACACCCACTCACCACGTTCTGACTCTGCATGGGTTGCAGGAGCCCTTTGGACGGCGTGCACGAAAAATGTGGCACCTTCGAGATACTGAACCTGAGAGAGTCGTACCAGCCCCCCCCCCAGCCCGCCCGCCCGCGGTCAACCCGGCCCGGCCGGCATAGAACGAAACACGAGGAGAAGCCATATATTGAGAATGAAATAGAAATAAATGCTTAAGCTGGCGTTAGGGGTCAGGAGACTAACCACCCTTGAGCGTCCAGATACACTCTAGAGGAGTGAAGGCGCGAGAAAACCAGGCAAGCTGAGGACCTGCTGACCATGTCCAACCATCGTAAATTGTAGAGCATCCGTTCCATTGCGTGTAGTGTTTCTGGAGGCTTTGAGAGGGAGATGATGAAGTGATTGCCGCCGTTCAGTCTAAGGGGAGAAAATTGAGGCTACATATAGACAAAGCGGCGTGCATTGAAACAGTAACAATTGTCGGTGACTTTTTTCATGAGAGAATATACGTGAGGAAAATAGTACCTGATCTACTTTGTGTGTATTTCACCTATTTCCGTTTGAACAAACACAAATACAACTAGTCCTACCGTTCGAGTGTGGGAGAAATGTTGTGAGCATGTGTAGAGCATTCTAGACTACTTGCAGGAAGAGTTTCCAACAACACATACATATTCTTGCACACGTCGTAAGATTTTCATCCCGGATAGCCCACCTGATAGGCAATTCTCCGGTGTTGTTGATCCCCACCACCACGTCGCGCCTGTCGTAGCAAGGGCAAGCGCCGAACCTCACCACCCTCTGAGTCACCTTCACCGTGGGCAGCACACCCCTGCCCATGAGGGCAAGAGACACCGCGTCCCCCTTCTTCTCGGCGTTCTCGTACAGGAGTTTTCCTGGCGAGGCGTTGCGTGGCGTCCGAAAAAAGCTTAGCGTCAAGGTCATTTCCTTTCTTTCTCACGGACATCAACCGGCGTCGCGTCACGGTTATCTGTGGAGACCACGAGTAAGGCGATGGTTCTAGCCGACAGGCACGCCTCCATTACAGCCATGGAGATCCCTTGTCGAGAACGGCTGCACATATGACTATGGATCAGTGATCAAAGGCAGTTATTTTCTCTTTTCAACACCAATCGACGCCTGGACTGTGTGGCGTGGTGGCAAGCGACGCAAACGAGGGTGTAGAAGGGAAGGGTCTTAGTTTCATGAAAGAGAGAGAAAGAGAGAATGTATCAACCGCAAATAAAGGAATCGTGCTAGTCGAGATTAACCGGAAGGAGGAAAAAACTTGCGATCAAAGCAAGGAAAAAATAAACGATGAGCTGAGATCTCAGGCTGACCCTTGCGTCCTTCTCCTCCTCCCCCCCGCCCCTCTCACACACATGTACACTCGGACACAGCTCTGTCACTGACCTTTGAACACCGATGGGAGAGGCTCCTGCTCGCACCCTTCCCCCTTGAACCCGCTTAGTCGCGGCGGTAGGCTCGGCATAAAGCGAACCACCACCTTTTGCCGGCCGTACGGGGGTAGCGTCCCGTCGCGCGGCTCAACCTGGTGGGAACGAAGCAATAGCGAGCCGCAAACCGCATCGTGACAGTGAACGAGAGGCAGAAAAGCGCCGAAAATATTACGACCGGTGGTTGGTTTCGACTCATCATAGCTATGGGTGTATTGGTAGTGCGGTTGCTCGCGAACGGCCTCCAGCTCACGGAGAAGGTTTTGAACACGCCCATAGCGTATGTGGTCGTACACAAAGGTTCCTACCTTGGGTGCCAGGAGCTCAGTATAGAAAGAAAATAGTAATCTAGCCCAATGGCAATGTTGTAAACCTATTTAGTTCGTTGTGTTCCACACCAGCCGAGATCACCTTCAGGTTCCCGGTACTGCATTTGAAATCGCACGCCGTCAATAGCGCTTTGTGAGGATCCGTGGTTGGTTCGAGCCACAGGGGGCGGCAGCGCGACCCCAACACGCAGATGGAGCGAACACGACACACTCCGAGAGGTGTGCCTGTGAGACCCACTCTCGAACAACTTTCTCTTTGGCACCCCGTGTCCAGCATAGAGCTGCGCCTGTGGCACCTGCCTTCGAACAACTTTCCCTAGGGTACCCCTTTTACAACATGAACATACCAAACGTTTCCAGTATCAATCGTTTACCCCCTCTCTATCCTCTGAAAGCGCTCCTCTCGGTGGCCACTAACCTCGAACGGAAGCTTCTCTTTGCCGCCGCCACCGCCGTGCTCTCCCGCCCCTCCGCTCCCTCGGTGGCCGCCCTCCAGCTCCACGGTAACCATGAAGGGCGCGGCCTCCGGCCCGTCGTTAAACAGCACGGACGTTATCTCGCTCTGGCAGCCGTAGTGGAGCGTGCCAAACTCCGCCGAAGTTAGCTCCGACGCAGAAGGTCCGACTGCATTCGTTTGCGGATAATGAAGGGCGAGGTGCCGGAGGTGATGCCGGTGGTCACTCGCTAGGGACGAAGAGTACCGGCACAGCCGTACGGCGCTGTTCCGGTAAACACGTTAAGGACATACTTCCGCTTGGGCATGCTACTGCTGTGGGCTCGGGAGTTTACCCCGACCTTGACATCTTCGTCATATCTTCTGCCTGGGGTGAAATTTTGAAGCCTACCGCTTAAGGTAAGCCTCTTCTCCCTCCCATCTGTCCACACCCTGCCCTACTCTCTGTCTTGCTCTTATCCTTCTATTGTCCTAACACTAAGCCAATCCTCACCCTATGGCAAATCCTCCCCCAATCCCAACGTAGCCCCCCGTAATCCCGCAGAACCCTAAGCCCTCAACCTAGCGCTTTTGTCAACCCTGACCCTGGACCAACCCATGGGTCTGGCCTTATTTCTAAACCTAACTACAACCCAGGCATGTTCTCCCTTACGTTAAGACTGACAAAAACAACCCTCTTACGCCCGCCTGTTTCGTTCTCTCAGTTTTTCATACGTTCGCACTCCCCCTTCGGTACGCTGCCACGTTTCTTTCCCTCCCGCCCCATTGTCCTACGCCACACGTTCCGTTATAATTCCCACCCTTGGCCTACCCTGCCCTGCTCCACGACTTGACCTCACCTCCGTCCAAAAGCTTGAGTTTTTGGGTACAAACAACAGCGCTGAGGTCGATCACGCCGTCTTCCTGCCCCGGCACAACAACGGTTGCAAGAGCCCGAAACGGCTCCGTAATGCTCCACTTGGTAGCATCAAAGGCCACCTATGTTTACGGAGCGGCGGGAGGGGGAATTGAGCAGTGAAACCAATCTCATAAGCAGTCTATTCCGTTTGTTGTCACCATGGACGTGGATACACTTGGAGTTTACCACATCGACAAACCCTTGCATGGACCGAAGTGGTGGAAGGGAACCAAAAGGGTTCAGATTCTGATGTGAAGGACTTCGAACGACAGTGGGGGCAAAAGACCCTCATTTTCCCCGAGACATGAAGTACTTTGAAGTACAGTTGAAGCAGAACCGTCTGTGTTCAACTGTAACAGGAGGTAATTCGAACTGTACGATGGGGGGTGCAATGACTTGGATGAAACCGAAGGTATACCTAAATGCCGCATTAAACAGGGTCGTTAGGTTGTCATGTTCATGTGCAACTTGACTATCGATCTAGCTACGGGAAGGGTTTTGAAGAGTGCGCACAACCTACCAACGAACTCACGCTAACTTTAGCTCATCCCTCTTCCTTCCATGCCGCCGCAGCGCGGTTGGTACCGATACGGCTTGATCCGCGCAAATCACTCGTACCCTGTTGAAGATACAACCCGACTCTTCCATTCCGGTGCTCTTCATTAGGAGAGCGACTAAACATTCAGAACGCGTGAAAGTACGCGCACGCACAACATGGACCAACGGGTAGAATGCTTACCGAATGCCTTCATGTAGTGTTACCTCTAGGCGTGCGACGCTACCCTCCCGAGCCTGTCCGGGGGTCACCTCGCCTGAGCCGTCTTCCGCGTCGCGGTAGCCTCGCCCTTCGTCCAAAATTCCCTGGATGCCGTTCAATGGCGGAAAGTATGTTGCCGGAAAACAGATGGTAGCCTGGAGGCATTCGGTCTTGACGGAACCGGTTCCGGGGTTCAAGTGTCCGGGGGGTTCAAGTGTCCGGGGCAAAAGATAAAAGTTGGAATTGCCCCAACTCTCACCTAGCCGTCCCCAAACGCAAAATATTGTGTTACGTTTGTTGACCTACCCTATTTCACCTCGTCCTGTGGTTTGATACGCTACACTGCAACCCAATCCAGTGCTTAAGCAACCTTAGCCTACTGACCCGGGAACATATCCTTCGCCTTAGCTGTTGTGGCAGGCACTAACCTCCGAAGGGCTGAAGATAAGGGGCAACGTTTTGTCCCACGTAATGGAAAAGTTGGCCTTTCGGCTTCCCTTATTTATCAACGACACGGAACCGAACGCCTTTTTTTCGTCGCACACGGTGCCAAACTCCATCGTGCGGCTGTGGACCACGGCTGGAGTTGGCCGGCGGGCCAGCAACGGCACCTCAACCTGGTTGTTCGAAGGCATGTGTTAAGCACGTGGGAGTGCGAGAGTATGATTCAGGGCGGGTCTATGTTGAAGAGGTTGTCATTTTTGCGTTCCCGGTTCACGAATCAAACAGAGACATGAAATTGCGAACGTAAACTAAACGTAATAATCGAGTTGTTCGACTGGTATCACGATGACCATTTCGAATCCAAGACACTACGACGTAGAATTCCATGAAGTTCGCGTCTGTTGTCTGCTAAATAGCACTGCATTGACCGCTGTTGACGTCGTCGTACACTGCCATTTTGCTGTTTGCTCTGAGACGGCCAGTCCTAAGCAAACACTAGCTTCTTCTCTAAGCCCGAATTTCGTTATGTTTCTTGGTTCCATTGCTTCATTTCTCAATGTTGAGCTTCGTTCGGGGCTCTCTGAATATCACGGTCTGTCTGCTGCTGTAGCACAACCATTGTCATCGTACAAAGACTAGACTAAATTGAGGAGATCTTGCACATAGGCTTAGACTGCGCTGGCGACTACATGTTTAGTGAAAATGTAGCCGTGTGCCAACAAAAAAAAACAGGTTGGTATGGTCCGGCACTACTGTACGGCAGATATCGATCCTCCTCACCTTATCCTTTCCCGATATGATGACAAATGTGTCCACATACTCTCGCATTTCTCCCGGAGAAAATGGAACGTCGAGATCATCGACCTCATCGTCATCAGGCAGTTGAAACTCTACCTCGGCTCGAACATCAAGTCCCGGCGCGAGTCCGCCGACGGGCTCGTAGTTGAGGCTGAAAGCGGGTGTGCGCGGCGGGATGACGTGCAGACGGCGTGTCTCTCCGCACGTGTTTTGGACAGAGAAGGTGAGCACGAACAAAAGGCCTGCCCGAACGTCTTCGAACACAACCTGCTCATCATGTGGTGCCGCAGAAGAAGACACGAGGAAGAGCTCTGGTGGATAGGCGAGAGAACCCTCTCTCACACTTTCGATTGCAACTTCCTTGAGGTACCGAGAGTACAATGGTGCGTCCAACTGGTCTGCATGATCGCCATTCGAGTTGATGTCTTGCGTCTCCACAAGTGCTGCGGTGGGAATTCGGGACTACAGGAGCAAGGTACGCGGATCCAGCGACGACGTGTTCAACTCAGAAGGGAGCGGTAATTGAGCGACACGACGGCCAACCCCCCCTCCCATCTCCCTTGGTGGGTATCCAGCCTCTTGACACACACCTCTGGTGGGGTGACGGCGATGCCGCGGTTGGTCTGGGATAGTGCCATTGCAATGGGTATGCCGCTGTCGCCCAGTAGTGCCCCAGCCGACCCTTCGGCAGGGCCGGCGAGCCCCGACTCTAAATATTTGCGTATTTTCGAGGGATCGTCATGTTCACCAGCTAGGGAATTTCGCTGCTTAACATCTACCGTCATCGCCCTAAGCTCCCTGCGCCCTATCGTGGTATACCAGGCCACTGGCACGGAAAAGCCATTGGCGCATCGACGTAGATCGACGCATGAAGTCGGAAAAAAATTGAATCGATTCACCGTTTCTCTGTGAACCATAATTTTGTGATGGAAACCCGGGGACAAAGGTGTGCCCTCCCCCCCCGACAAGATCCGATGGACATTCCTCTCTAGGTTCGTGCTCGTCGTGCTGAGTGATGTCTCTTACGGCTGACTGTGTGTCAGCTGTGGGGAACTATGCATCTCCTTCTACAAAGCTCCGTCGGATGGAAAGAGAACTCGAGGCCCAGGTGAGCACCTCTAACTGTATATATACAGCCCAGCAGTTTGTTCAAGCTGGATCTACCGAAATATGCACCCCACTTCAATACTGCTGTAGATCAATACTGCTGTAGACTATGTGCAGCAGTACACTACAAGCAAAACCTGCCAAAATCATCGACCTGCTGCACAAGGGCAATACAAACTTCCGGTACCCTTCCGCTCGCTGTCGTGTGTGCCCTGGCTCCCCGTAAACGTCGATACATGCCACAGATGAAGGATTCTCTGGCAGAATCGCAAGCACTTCGAGAGAAGTTCCAGGACGATCTCGAGTGCATGCAACAAGATGCACAACGACGCCTTGTGGAAGAAAAGGTTGGTTTTTCGGCAAGGCTTTGTCATGTGTAGTACTGCAGTCTACCGTAGAACCTATACCTTATTATTACAAGTATCACAACGAATTAATGACTTTTTTTCTGCCCTCTTTGCGTTTTTCTCCCTACAATCGGTGCGGCTTTACCCACCGGACGTACCTATTGCACTCCCCTTCGACCGGTACAGGATGGGGACCCAAGAGGTGCCAAACTGTTGGCAAGAATTTTGATATGCATGTCTACAGATTACCTCAAGGGCCCCACATTTCCCTTCCCGCTCTGAAAACGTTGAACCCACTGAATCGCACTTGCTTGCTTGTTCCGTTGTACGTAAAGGCGAAATGGAAAGAGCACATACTTCGCGCGGAAGGAGAGAAAGCCGACGCCATCCAACAGGCGGAGTTCCTCCAAGAGCAGGTAAGACACTAATATGTAGACGCAACAATATATGGCCTTGACTTGGAAATCGCGGCCCGGTCTTGGGGGTAGTGTTTGTTGGTTTTTCGCTTTTATTCGTTTTATCGTTGTTTGTTTATGGTTGTGTGTGCACAGCAGTGCCGTGAAGAGAACAAAACAAAAATATTGTAGCTACATAGTGCAGTTTCTCATGGCACTCACAATACAATCGACGTGTCGTTATTGTACAGGGACAAGCTACCCTACATGTGTCTGCCACTGAAAGTCTAGACTAGTAATATTGGCGGTAAAATGTGGACCAACATCTGCCTGCGCTCAGGGCTATTGCCTGTTGGTTGACACGTGACATGCCCCTCCCCCCCCCGACCCTGTGATAGAAATAAGCACACGTTCATTTCAGGGTGTTATTAAAAACCGTTTACTCTCATGATAGCTTCGACTTCTAGCCAGACTCTTGCGCCGCTGCCCTACATGCGTCCACACATCCAACATCGACAACGACGCTCCCCATATTTTTTCTGTCTGGTTGTCTGTCTCTCTGTCTATCTGTCTCTCTCCCCCCCCCCCTCCCCCTCGTCTCTCACTCTCTCTCTCTCTCTCTCTCTCTCTCTCTCTTTCCCCCCCCCGTCACGCAGCTCATTACGTCTGCCAACGAGGTCTGGATAGCAAGGGAGCGAATATTTCAGCTAGAATCGGAGGCTCAATCCATACGCTCGAGTCCACCGCAAGTGGTCGAGAGAGCCGATCCAGCAGCGGTGGCCGAAGTCATGCGACTGCGCGACAAGGTAGCTGCTAGGGACGAACAGGCCAGACGAGCACAAAGAGCTGCTGCCGAAGCTCAAGAGGCGGTGGGCAGGGAATCGGCGATCAACCAGGTGATATTCTTTTATCACAATCGTGATTGCTTTGAATCTTATTCGTGTTCTGTCGGAGTTTTGCTCACAAGTGCTGCACCTTTGCTGCACGATTTTCTTAGAGTATTTGAGTGCATCACATTTTTGAAGCGAGCTGCACCCGATTGGTGCGCGTGGGCCTGCTCTTGCTATGGTATGCCTCACCTTGGGTTGCTCGTCTTGAAGATATACGTGACATGTCCCAATGCCTCTATGTGGGAACAGCATCAAAGAGCTACATAGTAGGGGTCAGCAGTCTCTCGGGCATGCCTTTTCCCCCTCCTGTACCGTGCCGAGGTCCACCACAGGCGCACATACGCTTGTTCGAAATATCTAGACCTAATAGCCTACCCCCATAACAAGCAGTCCATCATTTGCCCCGTCTGTGCTCCACGCCACCTCTGCACATCGATTCAGGGTTTCCAGCGAGACGTCGACAATGCGCGGCATCGCCTTCTCACCGTCCAGGGCTCCCTCGCGGAGCTTTCGGAAGAAAATGCGGGGCTGAGGCGAGAGCTCGAGAACGAGAGGATCAAGACTGTCGCCGGCTCACGGCGCTTGGCGGATGCCGTCGATCGCCAGGACAATGCTCTCGCCGAAGTCCGCCGTGATTCGGCGCAACTACGGGAGCAACGTGACAGGCGAGTAAAATTCCAGCATGTGTAGAGTCGCCACTCAGGTGTTGTACGGCAGGTGATGGCCACATGTGCTGACTGATGGTCTTTCACTTTACGGCCAACATGTGGTTCCATCAGAGATCGAGCCCCAACAAAATGCCTACCAGGTTAGCTTTAACTTACCTGCGCCGTCGGGGTGCGTGCCCTATGCGATGGTGCTGAGCTTGATCTTCCCAGGCCCCCATTTTGCGTGATGCACTTCTGCCGCTGCAACGCCGAATGTTTGCTACTTGCGGCTTCGTAGGCTTGCTCAGGATTCAGCAATACTCGGTATCAAGCTCCACCAGTTGAGAAAGAAGCAAGCAGCACGTCGCCTCCTTCACGCGTTGTACCTAGCAAGGCATCGCTCGCTGGCCACGGCCTTACGAGCCTTGGTAGTTCGGGTCACGAACGACATCCACCTGAAAAAGGTACGACTGTTGTTTCGGCAGCGTAGCATATTTGCTATCCCGTGCAACGTGTCGCTTTCCTCGCGTCTTGGTAGAGGTATAGCCTGTGCTCCGAACCGAAGTGCTGTTCTTGTCGTCGCTCTCCGCCACACTGGAACAAGCTTAAGCTTCGCATGAGGTCACCGTCTCTCCCCGCCCTTCTTCGCCCCTCCCGCGTTCCCGCGGCCGACCGGATCATCTAGCAAACCCGTCAACAAGAGGAGCACGCCTCCGAAGTCGCATCCCTAGAGGCAGACGTACAGGGGGCAGAGACCCGGTGCAGGAACGCCCGACGCGGCCTTGACGCTCTTCGAGACTCTCGGGAGACCGTATCCCGGTTGACTGTCAAGGCCTGTTGGCGACGTCATCAAGGTATGGTCATTGCGGGCGCTGCCGCGGAAGAGGAGAAACCAGGCGGTGACGCCTCCGCCCTTGTGGTGCGGTGGTGCTTTTGGGGCTGGGCAAGGGTCGCGCAGGGCGGGTGTACGGCCGTGGCAAAGAAGGCCCGGAGGGTGGAAGCGGAGAAAGAGCTAGCTGGAGCCAGGGAGCTGTTGTTGGCTGCTGACGAGAACGCCCGATGCGCCGAGGCTGAGCACAATCAACACCTGTAAGCTAGTATCCTTCTATGAAACAGATTTTGTTGTACTCAAAACTGGTAGCAAGACAACCAGATGTAATTTGCGAGTCTAGCGCATGCTTTCAACTCAAAACTTAGTCCCGGGCTCCTGGATGTCAATAATTAGACAGGCGTTGCTATCGACGTGTGGCGTTCTTGGGAGAGAAATGTAAACGTTTGCTAAACATTGCAAGGGTCTGCCTTGAAGGGTACGTTCTTGCCGATGAACGTCACCCGGCGTATCGCAAGACTGCTCCGTCTAGCGTATGTTCCTCTATCATTGAAGTCCTTCGACGCCATGGGTAATGACCAACTTTCCACGAGTTTGCTGAACCCTTCCCCTTGTTGTTTGCGCCAAACGTACATCAGGGCAACGGCGGAAGCCCTGGCGGAACAGATCAAGCAGCGCACAGCTGAACTGGAAGTCGCGCGCACTGCTCTAGGCGCCGCCAAAAGCACGGCGTCGTCGGCTAGGGGCCGCTGCATCCGCCTAGGCGCGGCACGCGTGCTCAAAGTCTTGGAACGGAATCGGCGCGACCGTCTTGCGCAGACCTTTTCTTGCTGGGTTGATGCTGGACGAGTGTTCCCCGTTGTCCCATCAACCGAAGAGGACATCGCCTCCCTTGGTCCACAAGAAGGCCGAAGAGTTGTTTCCGAGACATGCGCAGGACACAGGCAGGGGCTGGCACAACAACAAGGAGATGCCCTAGCACGGTCACGAGATGGTTTTGGACCGCCAACAGCCGACAGCACGACTGATCTTTGTGCTCTGTCAACCACTACTTCGGGCGGGAGGGGTGCGCAGGGAGGGATGCACACGGCAGGTATAGACGAAGACAAGGGGTTTGTCGTGGCGTCGACAGAGGACGAAGGAGGCGGGGCACATCTCGATGCGCTGCCCTCTGTCGCGGCGAGCAATGACCGGTCAAGAGACAACAGAAGAGACGCTCACACCGATGGCGTCAACGATACGATGGCAAGCAACGGAAACACACCGGCACCACTCGATGTTAGCTCGATTCCTTCGACCCCGGTGACTGCTTCACACAAACGACCAAGCAACCAAGACCAGCGCACACCAAGGTGTAGCTCCCTTTTCGTTGACGGTTATCCTTCTCCAGGTAGACGATCCACCACGTCGCTCAGCACTGCTTCGAGCAAACCAGCTGCCAGCAAGTCTAGCATCAGCGGTGCTTCCAATCCCGTCTCGGGCCCTGGTGGCAGCGGCTGGCCCGCGAACCCAGACCTCCCTCGACTGGTGCTATCCTTACGGGCAGCGGTCGGGGAGGAGCTCTATGCCGTCGGCGAGCGTCTCCTGCGGTGCGTCGAGGCCGACTACCGCGAGACCCACGGCAGGTCGTACCATCCGGTCCCGATTACGCCGGCCGAACGCGAGCAGTTCCGTGTTTGCCTGGAGGACGCCGCTCGGGGGCGGCTGAGGCGTGCGGTCTTGACCTTCTTGCGAGTGCAGGAATCGCACCGTGCTGCTGCCGTCGAGAAGGACCGTGGCAATGTAGAGAAGACCCGACAAGGGCGACGAGTCAGGGTGAACGGTTGGACATGTGGTGGTGGGGGCGGCGGTGCTGGTGGTGGCGGATGCCTGCGTGGCGCGAGGCGCAAGAGCGCGCGAAACGCCGAGGAGGGACAAGATGGAATTTCTTCCTTGACCACTGGTCCCTTGTCAACTACTGCGGAAAAAGCGAGAGCTGCCAGGTAAAACACTTTGGACCACCGCCGAAACTATTTCAATTGTAGCATCCTTTGCAAACTTGTAGAATGCTGCAAGAGTTAACACAGATTAGAGAGTCACTACCTTTTTTAGAGCTGTGGGCTCACGAGCTGCTTCTAGCGAACCCTAACCCTAAATACCTGGCCCAACCCGCCCCCCTTCGCAACCGGAAAGCAGACACGAATAATAATCCAGTCCATGTCTTCGTTCGAGGCTAAAAATAGGCCATGATTGTGCGTCCGCTCCACGGTTTTACACCAACGCATCCGATTACATACCGCTCGGGACTTGGCCCCCTTCGTCCACCATCAACCAAACACTCGTGTGATCGAAAAAACAAATCATTTTTTCCCTCCAAACCCAGAGTACTGCGAGATCGGCTCGTTCCACTTCTAGAAAACGCTGCCGACGCGTGGGGCCGCCATCGCCAGCCATGGCAAAATACGCCTCGCGCCGTTGGGAGGAGAGCAGCAACAGAGAGCGATAAAAGTCGCTTTCAGCGGAGAACAACGGTCTCAACGAGGCAGAAAAACAACCCTCATCGCCTCCGGAGAGGCAACGGCGATGAGACGGGACTGTCGTCTCCTGGTCGTGGGAGGTTGTGCTGCCTAGACTCGGGGGCAGGGCCTCGGAAATTCTGGGAGGCTGTGGCGGGCCCTAGGCTTGTCGAGGCCAGTTGGAACGTGGACATTAAGGTGGGCTGTACCGGTCGGCAAGTGCCGTGTAAGAGCATGAGACGAGGTATTTCGTGTTTTTCTCTGATTTGTACCGCAAGTACGGCAAAGAGGGAGCAATTCGTTGTTCGGAAAGTTAGTTGCCTTGTGTCCTTTGATGCGGTCCAAGACAGGCGCTACCTTGATGAAGGCCAACGGATAGGCGCGAACCCCAGCGACAGACCAAGGGGTTGTTCATGTTTAGCGCTGAAGAAACCGGCAGAGAACAAATCAAGGTCAACGAGAACAAATCAAGGTCACCCCCCCCCCCCCGACCGAAGTATCTACTCACCTGACCGACATTTCTCTTTCACAATGGCGTCTTCCCCCCCCCTCTGGTGATAAAGGCGCTTGAACAACAACTGTGGGATCTCGCGATGCTCGTGAGGGGGCCAGACCTACGAAGGCCATCGCGGGCGTCACCAACGGTTGGCGCTAAACCGATGCGAGCTTCTTCGAAGGACCCTCGATGTACGCGTCTTCGAGGTGCTGCTGTTGTACACGCGGACTCGACTGATCTGGGACGGCATCGACAACGATGATGACAATGGCCACGACGGTGGCGACTTCTACAGTACCCGGCTTGACGTCGATGCTGGTGTAAAGTAGTGATAAACAGCACTCGGCAATATATATCGTTGGTTGCTGTTTGTTGGCGACTGAAGACTGAGGAGACGATCTCGAAAAACGTTGTTGTTGGGTGCATTAGGCAAGCAAGATTGCTCTCAAGTGCGACACCAGAGCAACAAAATACTTCGTACTACTGTTTGAATGGGTCGCGTCTGTTGCAGGTTGTAGCTGCTGTCAAATAGCGTCGTAATGTTTGATTTTATGAGACGATCTTGTAGTCCAAAATAGAGCAAAAGCCAATTATGACGGCGACATTCTGCTCGCCTCTGCTGCCGGCAATGCAACGAAAGTCTGGAGAGGAGACTCGACTGAGATTGAAAAAAAATCTGCGTTATGTATCTATCTATACGAGTGTGTAACCGCGATACATATTGCCCACACCGTTCAATATCGAAACAACGCGGCGGCGCATGCACCACCATCATCGAGCCAACAACCCCTCGCAAAAATGCCGAGGGGGAAGGGGGAGAGAGTGCCGTCTCTCCACTCTCCACAATCAACAAAACCTAACCTATGCAAAATGGTCGCCTATGTGTACTCAGTAGGTGTCTGTGCGGTTCGCTTATGGTGTGTGCTTGGATCATGGTGCCTCGTGGTGCTTACATGTGTAGAAAACCAATAAAACACGGTAAGGATCGCGTCTCGTCTCACGTCTCACGAATCGGTGTCAAAAATTGAACGACATTTGGTCAACGGTCGTTTCTATTTTTTTTCCTGTTTTTTTGTGTCGAGCAAGAGAGTGTGGAGCGGGGTAGGCTCTTGTGTATCGATCTGTTTCTTGATCGATCTTGTTTGTCCGGCATGCTACCTACTGGCTGATGTTAGGGATTCTCTGGTTTATCAGACCGTGGTTGTGATTGGTGCGCCCAACCTTGCCTGCTTGCTACGTGGAATATGACATGTGGTCACGGCGGCGTCACGGCATCGCTCAAAAAACCGAAAACCCTGCGGTATGCATTTAGTTGTATGGACAGCAGTGTAGCTACATTGACGGGTAATGAAGGTATGGATAGGCGTCACGCGTCACGGCGAGAAGCTTTAGCCGGGATCGAGAAGAGAAAACAAATGTAGTGATGATGGGCATCGTCCTTTCTCACACACGAGCGAAACCCACACCCACAGCCCGACGCAAGACGGAAGAGGGAGAGGATGCATGATGGATATGTGTCAGAGCTGTCAAATACTGGTGCTGTTGTTCCAGCAGCAAAGAGCCGATCACGGAAACCGGGAGGTTACGCCGCGTTTCGCCCTTTCCTGGCACACAGCGACGACGTGTGACCTGTGGCGTCGACCGGAGAGAATAGACGTGGAAATAGGACGGTCCACCTCTCCAAGGCAGCTGGGAGGGGTTCTGCTGAAGGTGGGCTTGGCTCTTCTCGTCGTCTCACGCCGTGCGTGGTCGAGGGGATTGGGGTTTGCGCATGGGTACTGGACTGATCGATCACTCGCATGATATCGAACCAGCTCGAATTACTTACTACAAGGGCCCGATTTGTTGACTTTTTTTACAAAGTTTTGGATGCATCGCCTTCTCCTCGACCGCCATGGTGTCTTTCCTTTGGCGTGGTAGGTAAGTGTGCGCTAGACGCTTCGGGCGGGAGCGAATGTTGGAAGGCGTTGCTCATGTTACTTTCTCTTCCTCGCCACGTGAACCCTTAGATATTTACAGACACATTTTTTTCATCCCCATAGTCTCTACACAACGAGCAAGCACATCGTCGCCTACTCGGCTTGGTTGTTTCGCAAGACGAACGCCCGGAAAAGCGTGCTTGACTGAGGTCGGCGGACCTCCTCCGTTGACTCACTGGTTGCCAACTGGCAACAGCAGCAGCGGCCAGCGCAGCTCAACTGGACGCTCCAACCAATCAGCAACCCAAGCCTTGGGCGGAAGCATCAAACCGTCAGCGAACCAGCTGCGGCTTCCACTTATGTATATATGCAATGCCTTGCTGTTTTGGAACAAGTTGTATTGTACTACCGGCCGCCTCTCACATGCTGTGTTGCGATTGATTCCCCGTGTTGTTACACGGGTGGACGACGGCGCGTACGTCACCTCCCCCATGCTCGGTTGTTGGTTGTTGACCGTGTGATTTATTTCTGGCTGGGGGTAAAGTACATGTAAATACTCCCTTCTTTTACATATCTCCGGTGGAGACAGGGAGACGGATCTCTGCGCGTTGGGCGCGGTAGATTTTGACACAGAAGGAGAGGCGGGTGCTCGAGGTCATTCGCCGGTAACAGACGTCGCAAAATGTCAACAAGATGCTCGTGAAAGCACTGCTGTGGAACACAGCAGTGCAACTCTTCTAGCAGACATAGGCAGGTGTATTCAGTTCAGGTCGTGCTGCTGCTGGTAGAGGCTCTACAATAGTATATACGTTCGGACATGTCACACACACCTACACCCCTTTATGCCCAACCTTTGTTTCCCAAGCGGCTCGCCCACAAGCGCGCTTGTGACGCGTGAGTTTGCGTCCCACACTCCACCATCATACAGCAGTACCCCTTATCCAACCAACGCAGTTTTTTTGTCAGCAACTGCACATACGGCAGTGCTCTGTGACTAATGTGCGTGTTCGTTTCTTTGTCTCGGAGAGCACGGCAGCTTGAGTGACATATATTCCAAGAAATGGCACATGTGTGTGCGCGATATATATTCCGCGGCTCTCTCCTGTGCCCGCAGTAAACAACTCCATCCTAGCCAACCAGCAACCACCCGTGCGTCGGAAGGTTGCTCGATCACCTCCGCACGGCGCTGTTGCCCTGCGGCGGGGTGTGTGTGCGTGGAATTACACCGCGTAGGCCTCGTCTCCGAAACGCTCGACAGGTGTTCGCACACTGCTTCCCGAACCTGAAACAGAAACGGTGGGTGCAACCGACCTGCTGTACAGTAGTCCTCCTTGTTTGTTCATTGTTACAATAGCATGTTGGCATCGACCCTGTTGATGACAGCCGTCGACGTAACAGAGGGCTGTTTGTGTTCGTGTCTGTACCCTTCTAGTCTTTTGCGTACACGAATATGGGCGCGGTCGTTGGCAGCCGGGTAGTCCTCTGTCCCGCTAACGTAATCGAGCAGTTTGGGCACCCCCGCGCGATCGTTTCAGGCAACGCGTGCTTTTGTATTTGTCGCACCCAGGTGCGCTCCTATTTCTCCGATCCATGTTCCCAACTCCTCGGCCCCCGTGCGGACAGTATGCGCAACCAAACACATGCTTTTGGTAAGCACTATTGCTGTCGCCTTGTGCCCAACTCTCCGCGATCCATGCGACGGTGAACATGTTAACAGCGGCGGCGGTACAGCAGTATGTAGTGCTGCAGCCAGCCTTCGCGCGCATTTCGTACGACAAGCAAGAAAGAACATACACATAGCATACAGCGGTACCACAGCAGGCTAGTCGACGAGCTATGCATATGAAGTACATGAAGTACGTACACAAAGCTGGAAACTGCGGCGAAGTATGTATTGCTGTACCATCCGTTGGTGACATACGATTCCACATCCCCTGGACCGATTTTCAAACCTCGATTTAATCACGACGAAGAGAACGCATACATGAAACTATTAACTAACTCTTTGGAAACCTCTTTGACACAACGGTCCCAACGCCGCCATTTTCGGGACCGCCCGTGTCACTCTGCTGTGTGGAAATCGAGCTTTGAACATCGGTCCACAGGGGGGCGTCATATGCCACGTCACCAACCGCATATATCGTTCAAAGTACAAGTACACCGCGGCGAAATGTTAGATTCCGACAAACGCGGCTATATTAGCAAGAAAGAGGGGAAACGCCGAGGCGTGTGTAAAAACGCAACATCGCCCCCACGGCTGCTGTACTGCTGTACCTGTACTTTTTCTGTGTGCTGTGATGAAGTGGACACTTCTGTTTGTCGATTTCAATCAAACAGCTCTCACTGAACTTGAACGCCGACATAACATGGTAAGCAGCAACAGACAGCAGCAGTCGTAGCACATAGAAAAAAAAAAAAAAGGTGGCGGACCTATCTCCGATGTGCACATACCATTCACCACAACGGAAATAGCACACCGCTGTCACTGCCACAAAACGTTTGGGGAAGTAGACAAAAGTAAAAAAGTGGGTTGCCCACCCGTTTTCTTGGACGAGATTGGGCCTACTCAAAAGCTTGCTTCGCCGAGACCACACGTGAGAGGACCGAGCCACTCAAGACCTCACTCTGATGCCCGGAGAGCAATGGCGAGGGCGCCCATGCACAGCCCAACTTTTACGATTTTTTTTTTGCGCTTTTTTGTCTCCAGGCTCATCACCACGGCGGAAGGCCCACAAGGACACACAACAGGGTTGTGTGCCCTATTTTGCCCGAAAAAATTCCAGTGGGCATAACCCGCCGCCGTCTCCTCCTTTTCCAACCTCCCACTTTCGTCCGAGACATAACTTCCGAAACGTATCGTACCCACTTTTGTCCACTTTCTGGACCTCGAAAATTTCTGCCGTGCGGTGACGTGTGTATTTTGTGGGGCTTGATTCTCGAGGCCCGGAACTGGACAAACAAGGGTACATTCGGATAAACATGGGTGGAATGTGATAAAAATAGACAATAGGTAAATGTCCGTGGGTATTTCCACCGGGATATTGTCAAAATGTGGTAACCGTTTGAAGAAGCCTTGCGCGACGCGCCGATGTTTGGGCTGAAGACATGGCCGAAAAAGAAAGTTCGTAGCAGCAGTTGATGTTGATGCTGTGCATGGGCCTTCGCTGTGTTTTGTCCAGGTGTCGGAATGAGATTTTGGGTGATTCGGCCGTCTCACGAGTTGTCTCCTCGAAGCATTAAGCATTTCGAGTACCAATTTTTGTCCGATAAACTGGGGGGGGTGCAGTACACCCATTTTTTTTTCTTTTTCCCACGAACTTGTCGTCGTTGCTCGTCGTACGGAGATAAGGAAGAAGCCCACGTTGCCATTACACGCCAAGTGCACTCTACAGCTCTTTCTTACGAGCGACCCACCCCATCCCATCCCACTGTCCGCTCTGACGTTAACAGCTCTTATCAGCGACCCATCCCATCCCGTCTCACCGCCCGCTCTGACGGTAACAACACAACGTCGGCTTTGTTCGATCCCTTACATGCATTACCACTCACGACGACGGTTGATCTGGTTCTCTCGAAAACGATTCCCCCCCCGCCCCCCGCCCCCTGTCCTCAGGTTGCCTTCCAGAAGAAACGGGGGGGGAACAAGGCCGACAGACGCGTAGAAAAGAGAGGACACTACAGGCACATTCCCCTTGTAAATACGCACGGAAGGCGGCAGGACTGGGGCGGGCGGATCGTGTGTCAAAGCAAAGGGCCGGTCCTGCGACAAGGGGAGCCGGACGGGGGGGGGGGGGGGGGGGGGGG
>FN649727.1:5389975-5406606 GCA_000310025.1 Ectocarpus siliculosus | reverse complement strand
GGAAGAAAATTGTTTTGGGGGGGGGGGGGGCAAGAAATCAAACAAAGTTAGTTGCGTGATTGGGGCAAAATGCACAGGAAAGTTCTTGGGGCACACGCGCATGTAGTGGGCACCACGCAGAATGACGCAATTGCACGACAAGACTCCGAACGCAGCTGGCAAACTACTTCATGAGAGAACCAACAACAACAGTTTGGTGGCGGCACGAACTGGCTTCCTTTGAATTACATGTGTGTACTAGGTGCTCACAGGCAAGCTTCTCTTCGACAGTCCCGTGGCAGAGAGGAGCCAGGCCCCCGACGAACTCCTTGTAGTTGATCTGGTCGTTCCCGGTCTTGTCGAACATGCTGAACAATCGGTCCAAGATCTCGGTGTCCGACTCCATGATGCCCACCAACTCCAGCGCCTCTCTGTACGCATGTATGCATGTATATTTTGCCAGTTATTTTTGGTGATGGCAGCGACGTGAGATTTTTCGTAGTATTTTTTTATTTTTATATCTATGAGTGCTACATGCTTGCTTGTAGAGAGATACACCGCACAAAGGATGGTTGTATGCATAGCACTTTGCTTCCTGAATCGTTTTGTTATTTTTTTCTGTCTTTCTTGTGGAAGACACTACATGCAGGCGACCGACCTGGTGTGTCTAGCTAGTAGGGTGTGACATAGTAGCATCGACCGTCCGTGGAAACGCGCCGCTGTACTTCGTGTACCTGTAGTCTTCAGTATTTGCGCTGACTGGGCAGCATGCATGCCTGCTTGTTTTTGTGGCATCGTGGAACGGCGTTGGGGGGGGGACTCTTGCGGGGGAATGTTGCTACTGCTGTAGGTAGTACGCTCAGCAGGTTCATCGTCTGGAAATCACGCACAACACTGCACAGCGTTGCGCAATAAATAGTTGTTGTTGACAGAGGATTGCACCGCCGCGCACTGCATTTTGTATTCTACTTCAGGACTCAGGACTCAGGAGCCAGCAGGACAGACAATACCTCATTACCCCGGTGAAACGATCGGTGAGTTGAGTGATTTCTCATTTCTCATTTCTCCGCAAGAAAATGGCCGATGATGTCTGTCCGATGTGTATTTTTTTTGTATTTTTGTGTGCCTCTGTGTTGTCTTTACAAACGGACTCTGTCTTCTGTATGTCTGTGTTTTAAATGTAAACGCTGGGGCTTCGTGATACAGCATCTACGCATACTTACTCCATACCATACATGGAGGTTTCACTTTACAGAAGTATGTATCAACGGCAACCTTTTATCGTGGACAGATGCACGCACGACACTCCTCTGCGGGTAAAAGGCCAAAGATGCAACGCATTCAATACAGCAAACGCGAAGGAAGCGGTTCAGAGTTCAGAGTTCATGCGAAAAAACGGCGGGCTGCATTGTGTTCCGAGGTCACACACCCAACCACCCTTACAATCATTCGCTTTCTATTTTCTATCGATCTGGTACGCACGCCCGCATAGGAGGGAACAGCGAGATTTTACTGCGTACTGCTCTGTACCTGTATGCGTGTTCAATGTTGTAGCAGGAGCACCAGATGGATGGGGATGACAAGGAAGGCTTAGAACTTCTGCGGGGTATGCATACATACGTCCAGACATCTCAGTCGGAGGTTGCATCGCATCGCGAGCAGCAAGTAAGCGTTAAATGAGAGAGAGAGAGAGAGAGAGAGAGCGAGTGGTAGTCGTTCGTTCTGTTCCGAAACCAATCACACGTTATTATCAAGATATCGAGATGCATATCTACACCGCAGCTGATATCAACACATCATGGCATAGGTTCTGGTGTGTGCAGCAGACCGCTGCTGCTGGCTGAAAAGATCGTGAGATACTATGCATGTGCATATGAAATGCTACTTTTCCTGCTGCTGTGTGGGAGGCGCGTTGTCTTTATGTCGTCGTTCGCAAAACAATGCTGCTGCTGCTGCTGTCAAGAGCCAACCACCGACGCGCACCGCTCTTCCCGGGGGGCAACATTTTTGTGTGCCATGCAGCAAACTGATCTGTTTTTTTCTGATGTGTGGCTGGTGGCTCGTTTTTTTATGTAGAGCAAAGAACACGAGTGTGGAGGTCACAGGAGGCAAAAATACAAAATACAACAACATCACCTCGATGGTACGCCTTTGCTGGTGGTGCAGTTTATTCTCTGGTCTGCCTCGCCTCACCTGAATTCGGCGCGGGTGATCGTGTAGGGGTTGCCCTCCCGCTGGGCCAGCTCCACAAACTTGCGCTGGATCATGACAGACAGACAAACGACAGACACCGAGAGAGAGAGAGACAGACACTCTGGGTGATTTATTTATTTATTTGCCCTTCGGTCATTTATTTGCCCTTTGGTCTCCAAAGGAGACAGCAGCAGTATCATGATGGCGACGAGAGCACCAACAGCGAGCAACAGCGAGCAGACGCCGGGCGCTGAAACCACTGTGCTGCTGTTGCAGCAGAGGCCCCCGGTGGAATGGCAGCAGGTCTCTTCTCTCTCTCTCACTCTCTCCTTCTTGAGAGGGGCCGAGTCATGGCCACAACAAGTTTTTCAGTCACGACCAACATCGGCGAGACAAAATGGGTCGTGTCGTTGTTGAACGTGCGCGCTTCCCCTTCGCCCCTCTCCCTGTCCGTCTCTCCGAGAGCAGCCAACAGCCGTCGGCATCTATACATCTGTGAGCGGCAGCACCGCACCAACTGAACGGCCGGATAGCAGCGCACGCAGCACTGCCACTGCTGCAGCGACGGACGATATATATATGTATGCAGCAAGGCGCTGGCAACTCTGTGTACGCTCGGGCAGATTGAAATTGTAACAATGAAGCAAAGCACACACAACAAACACAAACAACACTTGAAACGATTCAAGGAGATGGGGCTTTGTTTTGTGCCCCTTTGATGTTGCTGCCGTACTATTACGCCTGCGCCGCTCGCTCCCTGCTGCTGTACAAGCAGCCAGGCAGGCGTCCCCAAACGGGAGGTAGAGACGGCTACAGCAGTAGCTCGCCAGGGATGAGAGGATGGTACAGCAGTAGTACATGAAAATACAGCAGCTAGCTGTCGGTAGTTGTGAACGGCGCAAGCGGCGAAAAAAACCCGGCTTGGTCTCTGTCTGAACGGCCAACGAACACACCTGCAGGCGAAGCAGCTCTTTCTTCTCGAAGTGCGTCGCGTTCGCCATGGCTCCGATAGCCATCCGGTTTGCGCTCCGCCCCATGTCATTCCCCATGATGATGTTTCGTCCGCGCTCCTGTGTCTGGTCTGTATGCCTTTTTCTTTTGTTTGGTGTTTGCTTGTGTTGGTGACGGCTGTGGTGTGGGTGGGTGTATGCGTTTGATCAACGATCGACCAGTGGCGCAAAAAAAAACGCACAAAAAAAAAGAAAAAAGCGGTGTGCGCCAGAAATAAAGATCCTTCAAACGCCGATGACGGTTACTGGTGTCACCAATCCATAGGAGGTGCAAGTAATTTTGCGGCCGGCCTCTTGGCACTTGGCAATCACTGAATCAATCAGTACGTGGTCCCTTCGTCTCAACAGCAGAGCGCACACCCACCGTCGCCAACTTACAACCAAAGGAACAACCTTGCTCTCGGACCCGCACATCTCACCCTACAGGCATCATTTTATTTTTTTCTCAAATCTTCAATCTACTACTGCTGCTTGTTGCTGCTGCTGCTGCTGCTTGTCTATATGCATAGTGATAGATCTAGTCGATCAAATGGTAGTCGAGAAATTACGGGGACTCGTTCACAGCGTGTTGCAGTACAACTATGTGCAAGATATCTTTGGCATCGTGTCGCCATGGAATTCGGTGTGTGCGTGTGTTTTGAGTTTTGAAAGAAAAACAGAAAAGAAAAAAAAGTAGAAGAGTTAGTTTGTGGGGGTTATGGGTTATGGCGCGGGACACCAAACATGGATGCTACAACACTACAACTGCAGTACTCACTTACAGATCGGTCCAACCTCTCCATCCATGTGATGGGAGGGTGCTCCAAAGATTTGCGAAGAGACGCGCTCGTGCTACTCATTTTTGCCCTACGTAGATATGCATAGGCTATCATGCATGAAATCTGTGAAACACAAGAAATTCACGCTCGGAAAAGCGACGCTGAAGAACACTTGCTCATGAGTTAAAACAACCATTTATCACAGCAGTCGATGTTGTTGTTGTTGTTGTTGTTGTTGTCTTCACATGAAAAACCGTTCCGTTCTCTGTACCCAGTACCTTCTTCGGTCCGTACTAGATAGTCTTAACACTGACACGGTCGATTCCCGTGGTCACAGGCTAACTTATATACCTTAACTTACACCCAAAAAGGTGTACGAAAAAAAAACAAATGGACCCGAAGGATCCGCACGTCAATAGAACTCAACGACAGATAGTCTAGCCACTCCGCTCGCCTCTACACGCTATGCGAGGTACCCATAGTCTAGACTGGAAAAAAAGAAATAAAAATAAAAAGAAGAGAGCAGATGGGGAGAAGGAAAAAGAGAGAGAGAAACAACACAGAGAGAGACACACGCCAGAGTCACTACCGTAGCGACAATCAAAGTTGTGGGTTATATAAATAAGAAACCTTTGGCATTGGCTGTGTGCATTGCATATGTACAGAAGAACAAAGACGGAGACACAAACCCGTCGATGGTGTGGGTTTTGCCCCAAAGAGGATAGGGAAAGCCTTGGGTGTATTATAAGTGAAACAAAGATGATGGAGACACCCATGAACCCCTTATTATGCGTCATAACTGCCCCCTCTTCCCTTCGACTCCCCTGCGGAAACTCGTCGGAGAAAGTCGATCTGCTCCTATATTTATTCGTTTCACTCGCAAAAACGGGTGTGCACGGGTGCGTTCCCCCCCAACAATCAATTCGGCAGGCAGTGAAGAAGCCTTGAAGCCGGGGAGGGAGCATGGTCATAGAGGACCCTCGTAACAAATCAAAGCACGTCAAAATTAAGCACATACAGCAGGCCCCGCGTGTTGCCCGAATGAGTATCTTTAGATCTAATACCATAGGTAGGTTTGCACCACGAAGAATGGACCTCTACGAAGGCCATCTGTCGAAACGCATGCAGCAAGGAAACACCGCTCACCGCAACGCAGCCGGGACTCACTCGTCGACAAGGTGTCAAGATTAGTCAAGATTAGTCAAGATTAAGGTGTACGTTGACATTCCATGGCGCCGGCCGAAAAAGCAACAGGTTGTCAACGGTAACAACATGCAGCTCTCCTATTAAAAGTGCATCGCTAGACTGTAAGTCTAGAAAAGCAGTTATGTTCGGAATTCCTCGGCAATGTTACCACTCTACTCATGCCGCGCCGCTACTACCATCGAGACGAAAAAACGCCCGTGAATGGACATGTAGCGATGAGAGTGTGCAAACTCCCATGCTGGCAACATCCAACAGAATGTACTGCGCGACTGCGCGGACATGAAGCGCTCGCAAACGAGCAACTTAAAGTGCCGTGCGCCCGCCCAAATCCCAGGAGAACAATCCATGCCTGATACAACAAAAAGAGTTACCAGCCAACTTAACGCGGGCGGTGGCACAGCACCATACCACGAGTTGTACAAGGTATTCATCGGAACGACTCGGCACGTGCCTCTACGCCTGTTTATTGCCGTCGATGCCCTGGAGTTGCGCCGCGAGGCTCTCCGTCTTCTCCCTGTACTCTCTATACTTCTTGTAGTCGCTGACGATGCGGGTTGCAGGCACACAGACGGGCGGGTAGACGAGTAGGCAGCACGTCGACAGGGACAAATCACGGAAAATCGGTTGGAAACGGCATGTCGCAAAGCATGTGGCATACTGCGGTGCCCCCTCAGGAACGCTACCCGGATAACTGTTTTGAGCATGGCGGTACGCTGCTTCCCCGGTGCTTTTCCTTCGGCTGTAGCAAGTGGCACTCATTCAATCCTTTGGCTGTAGCAAAGGTGGTACTCATGCAATCCTTCGGCTGCTGCAAAAGCGGCACTCACTCAAGACCGAATGTGTCGCCCTCATTACTCGAACACCTGACGTCCTGTAGCTACATACACAGGCCTTCGGATGAACAGCACGGCAAAAACAGCAGTACGGTGATCGATCCTCCCGACGACACAACACCGCGACAGGGGAAACCCAAGAGACTCACAGACAACAACGCACAGATAACACCGCATAGACAACAACGCAACAGTCAGTATTAGGACAAACCCAAAACACGCGAGGAAAAGTCACCACCGCCACCGCCACCGCTGCCGAAACACTCTTCCGTAGTAGCTCACCTAGGCACCCCCTCGTCCCCCTTCTTGAGCATGACCGTGAGGTTGAAGCACGACGGCCCGTGGTTGTGAGAACAGCCCTTCTCCAGCAGCCCCCTGGCCCGGGGGGGATCTCTTGGCACCGGCCCCTTGCCGTCGTGGCGGAGGAGCTGCTTCGCCAGCATGTTGCAGGAGTCCGCCAGGCCGCCGCTGCAGGACGTGTCGAGAACCTCTATCGCCTTCTTGATGTCCTACAGAGCGGCGAAATGTGGGCGCGAGGGGGCAGGATTGGGTGGGGTTAAATAACGGAAGGCTTTGTGATGGTCAGGTTTAGTGGGGAGGGTTTCGATACTGGAAAAGGGGGTGGGGGGGGAGTAAGTCTGCCATTGACGGTTTTCGTATCTCCGTGGAAACCGAAGCTCTGACATCTTGACGTCGTTGGCCAACGTATGAAGCTCGCGGATTGTTGTATCCCTACATCTCCCGCTACGACTAGACCGCAGCCGTACTTGATAGGACCGACACACACGAAAAAAATGATTGGTCGGATCTCTGGAGGGCATTCGAACCGTCCTTCTTGAGACATGGTGCTCGCTACTAAAAAAAAAGGCGCTTCCAAACCAAGGGTTTGGGAGGCCTTGAAGTGCACTTTCCGCTGAGCACGATCGAAACTCTTCAAGATTTCGTTCCACGACGTCAGCCTGAGACGTACCATTCCACACTTCAATTTTCCAAAGGAGGCGGACGGGTACAAAAGTTCCTGTTTGCGCATGCGAGCGACTTGTTGCTGTCACAAAAAAATGTTCTACGGGTTTACAGTAGAAACGGGCCAGTCTTGGTTGCTCGTGGATCGGAGACCATCTGCTGCACTCACCCTTTTGAACCCCTCTCCGCCGTACAAGTGCATGAAGCCCAGGTGCAAGCATGCCGGCTGGTGGTCCTTCCCGCATGCCGAATCTGGGCATAGCACAGCACAGCACAGCAAACAAGCAACGTGCTTGGGTCACATGATATCCTCCCGCGTGTGACCGGCCGTCAGTCACCTAGCGAGTCGACTCAGCAACAGACGTCTGGGGCTGCCGCCGGTGCGTGTGCTTTCTGCGTACCCTCGGTTGAGCTGAAGCTTCCCGAGATCAGCAAGCATCGGCAAGCATCGGCACGGGTTTGGGTAGTTGGTGGTGATAGATGCACTGCGACAACTCGGTTCGAATGCGGGCGACACTACGCAAAACGAAAACCATCAACACAAACCCACACGAACCGTGCGCACTGCTGTGTTGAGCTTCCTTTCGAACCCTGACTTTCCAGGAGATTTTTATCTCACACCTCCACATTCCAGCAACGGATTTTCTACCCGTAATCCGTGGAGACCTCGTCTACTGGTGAAAAACACCATGCCACGGATTTAGCTCGTTGCAGCGTTTCTGCCCCCGCGAAAGGCTGATGTCTTTTTCATTGGTCAGCTGGTGTGGGCGGTCACTGCTCTTTGCAGAAACACAACAAGCCGGTTGGGGCGATCAACGACTATACTATAGACATACACGTTCACGACTGATGTCTTGTCATTGGTTCGCTGGCTAGCGCGGTCGATGCTACTTCAAAAAACCCACAACGATGCAGGAGTTCGCGACGGGCCACGTGCGGCAACGCGGGGTTGGACAAGACGATAAATATATTTAGCTAGAGCATCGCCAGGGTTGCCGCGGGAGGAGTACATTCAAGGTAGGTTTAGAATTCCTCCTGGACTGTGAAACCACCGGAAAAAAGGACCCCCCTTGTCTCCAGCGCCCTCCGCGACCCCCCTGACTCTCAAAACTACAACAGAGTATCGCATTCTTAGTCCACACCAAGACTGACGTATTCCGTCGTGCGAACACCCTGATCGTGGGCGATCATGCACGAGACACGAGACACGCATATGTGCTGGGTGGTTCGTTCGCTGCAGACACCTACTCTCCGTGCCCGCATGCAGGCGTTTCAACGTTGTCGCGGCACAGACCGCTCTCTCACCAAAGACTTTCTCGGCTTGCGCGTCCGACTGCGGCAACCCTTTGCCGGCCACTGGTTGGTTATCGTCGTCGTCGTCGTTGATTGTTCGCACCCCAAAAAGCAGACAGGGACGAGAGCAAGCGTGCGAACGATCGAAACAGCAAGCGCACAGGGAGAGTAACCGGGCGGGCGACAAGCACGCGGGCCAGGCACACACAAACACAAGGGGGAGGGGAGGGCACTCTTGAGGCAGGAGTTGACGACGCATTTTGAGTTCGCTCGTTTCAGAAGGGGCTAGGCGCTCTCACTGACGACAAGAAAGGGGGTGCCCTCCCTCGCTGCTGCGTCCAAAGTTGCCGACCTTCAGGTACATGGACATGGACACTCATACCACCACCAATGGAATGGGCTGACGTACCAACGAGCCTCGCTTAATAGCACTATCAGCAGATAGATCTCGACACAGCTGTTGTTGACCAACGCAGGCCAATACCGACCGCGGACACACACCACGGTCTGGTGTGAGACGGTGCTGGTGCCGACCGCCCGCTCCAGCCTTGGTATCACGTAGATTCTGGTAGCTTGCGTTGACCTTGGCGGTACAACAGCAAGAGGAATGTCGTGGATATCAAGATCGACCCTACGCACATGACTCTCGCCTCGCAACAGCCACTCCTTGAGCGCGACAGTCCTACATACAGGCCAAGCGTTGGCTGTCGCGGGCGCACGTGCTCGCATGCACCATCAAAATTGTGAGCGACAACAGAGGGGCCACAGGGTGTTTCCTGCGCAAACTCAGAACTACTAACCGCCTCTTTCGGGACAAATATATATATATATATATATGTATATATCCAACACTCTTCTTCCCCCCGCGCCCTCACGTAAGAATCGCCCGAGGTTGAAGCACGACGGCGCGTGGTTTCGGGTGTTGCAGTTCGCCTCGAAGATCCTTCCGGCCTTGTCGAAGTCGTTCTTCACCACCGACAGGTACTCGCCCACCTGGTGGCACGCGACCGCGTTCCCCTTGCCGTCGTTGCAGTCGCTCTCGAACGTGCGCATCCTGCGGGCGTGTTTTTTTTTTGTGGGGTCGCGGATGTTGAGCGTGCCGGGGATACATGCGGCGGAACGTTTTCGTGTTACGGTTTTAACTGCTGTGCTAAGTGGTGGCGATTGTGGTGGTGACAACTGAGACGTGCTGGAATCTACGGGTTCGGGTTCCTGTCGAAGTCACCCCCGAACCACCACCACCACATGGGTCGTCCACAGGATGCCTATCCTGTACGGCCAGCAACGTTATAGCCAGAAGGCCTGGTTGATAGGTTAAAGACGGTACCGACATTGCACCTACGGAGCATATCCCCCCCTGTCCCCGGATGATAAATGCAAACAATCGGCCACCTATGCTCGGGCGTTCTTTCCGCCGTGTCGGAAAGGCCCAGAGGGGTGCTGTCGAGTATAAGTCAATGCCCTCCGTTGGTGTGATCGCATTGCTCTAGGGCTGATTTTGTAAGCGGTTCGTCAGGCGGGTCCGTGACTCTGGCCGTACGCCGCATTTCGAGACTGATGAGCCAGGAGGGAGCTAAATACGGCAGCATATGTGGCCCCTTTGTTGGCGTGTGTTGTGCCTTGCAACAGAACGACCACGCGACCAATCGAAAAGGGGCGCCAGGCAGCGAGTGCTATTCTTAGGACGTTTTGGTGACATGGCCGGCCGCGAGGTACAGCAGTACAGTTGGCGCCCGCAGTTAAGAAACGCTTATTTCAGGTCCAGCCTCGAATTCTTATTGTGGGCTATAAACTCAGCGTACGTCGTTCAGTTTCTTATATCATGTTTCTTATTTTGTAGAAGGTGCTTCTTGATGTCCCCGAGCTAGCTCGTCGACAGCTCTTTCTTGTTGATAATGCACTGTGGGAGGGGGGGTAAGGGGGAGAGGGGGAAAGAGCGAGAGAGCTGTGGGGTTTGTTTCTTATTCGACACACTCCCCCGTAAACCCTCGTTTCTTATGTAGTAGGGCAGCGGTCGCCGCTGTGTTTCTTATTGAGACATTTCTTGTTGTGTGACCCAGATTGAGCTATGTTTCTTAACCCTATTTTCTTGTTTTTCGTGAAAAAGTGAGCCTCAATTTCTTAACAAAATATTTCTTAACTGCGGGCGCCAACTGTAGTCTAGGGGGAGTTGATTGAGTTCATGAGTGCCTCTTGGCCCTCGACTCGTTGCACCTCTCCTCTGCGAGAAGCGAAAACTGCTGCTGCGCAATGTCAACAAAATCCACAGTCTACGATCTAACCTATGGAACGAAATCCTATTTGGCTTCTGACACGGATTGGTGCTTCTCCTGCTGCGTTGCGGCTTGGTTATCGAGAGAGCCAGCCCCCAATGTATCCATGACATGGAACAGAGAAGAGTGCGAATCGAGTCAGCTGCAACAAACGGCCGACCTCTAGGCAAAAGTGGTGCGAGTCGAACACACCTCAGAGGCACGTCCATCTGCTGTTACGACGAGATGGAGGAATAAAGCAAGCTAGGTGTAATCGTAAGAACGTGGAGCCCAGAGCACTGACACAAACCACTTCCGTGTACCGCTAAAATCGCTCTGATGTCTGCTGTGCTGCTGCTGTGTCAACTCCCGCTGTGTCAGAGACAGCATGCAGGCAGCAGCAGTCGACAACAACATAAAAATCGCTTCCCACCTCCGCGCTACAAATACACATGCAACTCAAGTCAAGGCTTACCGATCCTCATACTCCGCGTCTACCTCTTGAAACCCGTCCATGGTGTCGCTATGCTTCGCTGCTCAGCAGAGCGTGTGTGAAGCTGTGTGTCGCGAGAGGGCAAGCGAGGGGTGCGGGCTGATTTCTTCCCGCGGCATCCCCCCCTTATGGGAATAGGCGTTCCTCCTCCTCGTCCGGCCTGTACGCTCACAGTCCGTTCACCCAGGACCCAGGACCCAGGACTTACGAAGGGACGGAAGAAGCCAACCCGGCCGCTGTACTGACGCCCGCCCTGGAGCACGCTCGAGTCCCCGGGGGGGGGGGTCAGGATCACACGCCTTGCTGCGGGATCTTGGGAGAGGAGATCGGGGGAAAAACATGGCGGATCGGCAGTGCGAATGGGCCGCCTGCCAGAAGCAGCCCTACTTCGCGCTGGACATGCGGGATGCGCCCAAGTTCTGCTACATGCACAAGTCGGACATCCATGTGGATGTCCGGAAGAAGAGGTACTACTGCTGTATTGTAGGAAAGCAGAACAAAGGACGGGAAGAAGAAGATGAAAAAAGTTACCGAACGGAGAGAGAGAGAGAGAGATGCGAGAGAGATGAGATTGATTAGAGACAAGGGGATAGGAAAGAGAGAAGAGGATTTCACAGCCGTGTTACGGTTTGGTCTACTTGTACGCATAGGTAGCATGCTGTACCCCCCGTGAAAGCAACAAGAAGGGCCGTGCGTGTGAACACCACCGTCTCTTTTCAAAATTGCGACGCCATCGCCGCCGCACTCTTCTGCCTTTTGAGGGGGGGCTGCCTCCTAGCGGCTGGGATAGTTCAGCCTGATCAAATGGATCATGTCTCTGGGCATCGGGGAGCAAGAGGAAGCGGCGGCGAAAGCACGAGCTCGATTGCGTCCTGTAGACCCCCTCTGTTGAAACGAGCATCTGTATCGATACTTTGCGTGTGGTTGGTGTCCACACGGCACATAACCTGTGCAAGCAGCTTACACGCGCACGTGGTGTAGTGTGATCTCTGGCTTTTCATCGCATTAGAGACGGATGTTGACGGGCCTGACTTGCCCCCCGGCCCTCGTCTCGGTGGCCTGCTGCACGCTAAATAGCCTTGTGTGCGTTGTTGCTTATTTAGCAGCCCATGAAGAGTCCAGGCACCTCGGAGCTAACACGAAAGGGTAGGTGGGGGTAGGTGGGGCCTCTTGTATTCTTGAGGAGACACCGAAGATCACCCCACACTGAAAACTGAACCGCCGACCCAGTAGCCCTCGTGGGAGTAGTCGAGCGCGAGATTACCAGCACGGAGCAGGAACGGAGACACCATCTATGCGTAGAGACTTTGATCTTTGGAGCGGTTCACTGAACTCACAGTCTTACAGACAGCGCACTCAGTCGCCGCCTCGTCCCCTCTGCACTCGCGCATTTATAGCGCATAGTTTTGGGAAAGATTTTCTCCTCTCCTATACCGCCATCTCGAACTCGTCGTCCGTGCCTCCCTCCCTCCCTCTCTTTTGTGCGCGCGTGCATGCTCCGTCTTCACCAACGACACCACCACGCGCAAAATCTGTTCAACCTACGATGACGACAGCTGCGAAGCGGACAAGTGCGACGTCAAGCCCAACTACGGGTTCGAGGGAGGCGTCCCTCGCTTCTGCGCGGCGCACAAAGAGGAGGGGATGCAGAACCTCGCCAGGGGCCGCTGTAAGGTAAGGTGACCAACGTCGCGGGAAACAGCGCACGTAATTTCTGAGACATGGGCAGCTTTCGTGCAAAAGGAACCTGTAGCAGGCTGTGTTTTTTAAGGAATCGTTGCGGGAGGGGATCCGCTCCCCTCTCGGGAAAGTTGGGTGGAGAGCCACAGTACGCCTCTTGCGTGTGGGCGTTTTTGACAGGAACACGTCGTGTCGGGGGAGTGTCGGCAGCTTTAAGCCGAAATAGGAAGCAAGACCTAGCTGTTCCGCGTTGTACGCTCTGCGGACGAACAGGTCTACAACGGTGTCGCGAGCCTGGGTGTAGGGATATACTCACTGCGGCGATAACATGATACGTTGCCTCACATTGTCGCTTTCTTGCCCGCACGAAACAAGGAGTATTATCGTGAGACTGTTGCTGACGTCCGACGTCGTGCCACGACGTGCGGATCAAAATTGACCACAACGAAATAATAGCGCACACTCATGTACATACGCTTAACACAAGCGACGATTTTCTCTTTTTCGTAACTGCCAGCATCCCGGGTGCCTAAAGTTCGCCAGCTGCGGCAAGGAAGGAGGCTCGCCCGAGGTGTGCGGAGACCACAAGACCAACGGCATGGTCAATCTCAACGGGAGGCGCTGCGCTCTGCCTGGCTGCAAGGTAAACGAGAGGGGGACACAAAACAAAGGACTACCAAATCGCAACAACGGTCGGGGCTGGAAAAAGATGGCGGGGTGGAAGCAAAACCGGAAGCTCCGTTCGGAGGCGTGACGATTGCTCTTGTTGTTTTTCCTGGCTTGTGTACGACCGTGTGTGCTGGAAAGCTGTGTATAAATAGCAGGGCTAGAATTTTCGTTGATCACGCGTCATAGCTTCGTATCTCCTGCTGTCTCGAAAGGACCTGCAGTTCATTGTCTCGTGATACAGTATCTAACTCCAGAGTACGCAACAACAAACAACAACAACAACAACAACAACAACAACAACAACAACAACAGACGCACGCGAGCTACGGCATCGAGGGTACGCGGCCTCGCTACTGCGCCAAGCACAAGACGATGGACATGATGAACCTCGCCATCAAGAAGTGCGACTTCGACGGCTGCCTAGCACAGCCCAGCTTCAACTTTCCCGGCGAGAAAAAGCCAAGGTGAGAGGAGAGAGAGAGAGAGAGCGAGAGGAAGAGAGAGAGAGAGAGGGAGATGCAGAGGGAGACGCGCGAAAAGACGAGACGAGGGGCAAGCAGGCAGGGAGGCAAGCAGGCAGATAGACAGACGGATAGGTGAGCGGACAGACAGATAGACAGGGAGAGAAAGGAGATTTAATCGGGGAGGAAGATGGGACTCAATGGGGAAAAAACAGTCGAACTCAGCCCTGTTTCTGCCGCTGGTTGGGATGGAAAACTAGCCGAGAGAGGCGAGTCAGAGGACGACGCGCGTTGGGCTGACTGATGCTTTGAGTTAGATAGGTGGGTCGGCGGCGGACACTATCAAGGATTGGTGGAACCTCTGTCCCGGTTCTGGGTGTTGGACGCCAGGCTTTGCTCCTGCTGCCTCGAAGAGGAATGCACATTTGGGGTGTGAAGATTACGGGCAACTGGGGCAGGCTGACAGTGAGTGGGGCTAGTGTAGAAAGGAGGACAGGGGTGGTATGTGGATGGTGCAGGGTACCTGCGAGAGCGAAGCGGTTGAAGTTGTGCGTCAGTTGTGTTCGAGAAGGACGAACGGAGAATCAGGCTTTTTTTCCCCTCTGGTGATCTCCATGGGCACAGCCGAGGTTCCTTCGTCGGATGAAAAAAAACGTGCGCCTCCTTCATGCGAGCGGAGTATTTATTTTCTCATTGCCAAACACGATCCCGTTTTCTCTCCACGCGGAATGTGTCAGACTATGTCCTCTCATTGCCAAACACGATCCCATGTTCCACCCACGCGGAATGTATCGCTCGAAACGGCGCGCGGCCGGAACGATAAACAGCCCCCTTTACAACAGCGCGAGAGAGCACTCAAGCGCTGTCCCTTTTTCTATTTTTTTCCCGACGCGGGCGCCGATCGGAACATTCAATCGCAGGTTCTGCTCGAAACACGCCCTGGAAGGGATGGAGGACGTGCTCGACCGCCACTGCGCCATGTCCGGGTGCGACCGCCAGCCCATCTACGGCAACAGCGGCGAGAAGACAGGCAGGGCGAAGTGGTGCCCCAACCACCGCCCGGCAAACAGCCACGACGTAAAGACGTCGCGCTGCCAGGTGGAAGGCTGCCAGAAACACCCCAGGTGTGCGGGACGATATGCGTTGTCGTGGGATGATGGATTTTTCTCGGCGATGTAAGATGCTGTTGCTGGCGCTTCAGGCGTGTCGTACCTCTCACACCCCCAGCCCCCACCCTCCGCTAAAAAACAACCGGACAGCTACGGGTTTAAGACCGATCGCGTGCGTCGGCGCTGCCGCTTGCACCGGCTGGAGGGCATGGTGGACGTCAAGAGCCCCAAGTGCGAGCTGCCGTCGTGCTACAAGCAGCCGTGCTGCGGCCACCTCGGTGCGAAGGCGAGGTTTTGCTCGGAGCACAAGCAGGAGGGGATGGTCAACCTCAAGGTGCGGTACGGTGATGAACAAAGGTCCAGTAGCAGTAGTAGCAGCAGCAGCAGCAGCAGCAGCAGCAGCAGCAGCGGTAGTAAAGTGTGAGTAGAGCCACAGTAGCAGTGACAGCAGCAGCAGCAGCAGCAGCAGCTGTAGTAGTGTGAGTAGAGCTACAGTAGCAGTAGCAGTAGCAGCAGCAGCAGCAGCGACAGTAGTTAGCAGTGTGAGTAGAGCCACGAGGCTGTGAGGACCTATTGTGGCGATAAGCGGCGCCATCGTTGGTAGCACCCAGGAGGGGGGGGGGGCGTACTCATTTGTTGCTTGCCGTAGTCATTTGACCATTGACCACGCGTCCCTTTCGAGACGGAGCACCGTTCCTACACCTACTAGAGACACCACCAACATTTGGGAGCTCTTTACGTTTCTGCCACAAACTCCATAAAAATTTCTTGCACATCTTATCCCCGTCCTCTAGGGCCTCTTGTGCCCACCATCTATCCCCAATTATCGCGATCGTTTTTTCGCTGTTGTCTAATTTACCAAACTTGTCCATGTCACACCCTCTCTGTCTCATTTCCTCCTCGAGATCCTCTCTTTCCTTCCTGTACAACTCACACTCCCCAACTATGTGGGGTCTACTCTCCTCCGATTTGCCACATGGACATGTGTGTCTATCCTCCTCTTCCTCTCTCCTACGGCTGGTATACCTCTTCCTCCGTTCTGGCAAGTCCAGATCGCCTACTCGAAATTGCAATTTCAGCTTTTTCGCATAGTCCATGGGGCCGTCCAAGTACTTCTTCATCCCTATCCCTTCTTTCAACTTCCCGTATATCTCCAAGTGGTCTTCGCTTCGTACCTTCTTGCGAAGGGTTGTCTCCTCCCTACTCTCTAGCATCTCCTTGACTTTCGTCTTGAACCCCCCGAACCCTTCCGTGTCCAACGTCTCCTCCTCGTCTCCTATCTCCTTCCAAACCTTCTCTACCACCTTGTCCCATCTGATTCCCTTCTTCCCTGGAGTCGCTTTTCCCCAAGCTGCCTCGTCAACCATGGCTGGTAGTCTATCGTCCGACATTCTACTTACCTTGTACTGCCACTTCAACTTCTGCATGTCTCTCTTTGTTTTAAGAGAGTACATTCCCAATTCTGCTCTCAATACAGTGTTGCTCGTTGTGCTTGAACATCCTAGTATTTTCTTGGCCGCTGCCATCTACACCGTTTCCAGCTGCTTGACGGCCTTTTCGTTACCTTCCCATATCTCTCCTGCATACTCTAGCTTAGGTACAATCACCTTCAAGAGAATACACCTCTTAATCCTAGTGTCTAGGTGTGGGTCCGTAAGGATCTCATCCATCTTGCCTATCTGAGCTTTACCCTTCCCAATCAACTTCGCTATGTGGGGGGGGGGGGGGGGGG
>FN649727.1:5351886-5385853 GCA_000310025.1 Ectocarpus siliculosus | reverse complement strand
TATTCCTCTCTCGTACACCAACTTCAACCCGTTGGGCAACGAGAGCGGCGGCGGAGCATACGACTCTGCGAGGGGGATGGGGGCCACTGCGGCAGCGACGACGGCGTTCCCCGGGGTGGGGCCGCGGATGAACTTCCCTCTCCCGATGCTCCCGCCCGTGCCGACAAGTTCCCCGCCGCCGCCGCCGCCGCCGCCGCCGCCGCCGCAGGTGGCACCGGCAACAACGTCAGCCTCCCGGCTTCCCGGCATCGACCTAGAGAGAGCCGCCAATGTGGAACGGGCTGCGACCATCGCCGCCGCCCTCGCCACCGCCGCGAAGGGAAACCCGTTCGCATCACGGCATCGCCGCCTGTCGACCAAGGAGTCATCGTCGCCGCCGTCGTCGGCGGCAACGGCGAGAGCAGGGGAAGAGGATAGCGCTACTGTGAGAGCGGCGACGCCTCCGCCGCCGGCAGCGGCAACGGAAGGCGGCGAGGAACGCAGCGCCGCGCGCCAGTCGGAAGACGGCGCAGGCAGCAGCGGCGGCGCTCAGGAGTCCTCGAGAGGGTGCGCCGCGAAGACGAGAAAGGTGAGGGGGGGGTGTACTCATAGTCGTGCATGCCGTAGTCGTCAGACCATTGACCTCGTATCCCTACAAAGCCGGGAAGGAGCACGCCGGGTTCTCACCGGACCAGGCTCTCACATCACCAAGCGCGAAGCGCCGTGAGGTATTCGGCGAGTCGCATGAAGGGTGCGCTGCATCCTGCTAAGGGTGCTCGGCATCTTGTGCTTACTTCCTTGCGTACGGATGACAGCTGCGTATGACTTAATTTATTTTCTGGTGCTTTCACTTCCAGAGACAGTTAGAAGCACTGTGTAACTGCCTCGAGGATGCTTGACCATTTTAACACAACGTGGTGCGATCATCCCCCTTGCGCGGAGTGAGGGTTCTCCACCCCGCACAACATGATCTACTCGACCACCATTCATGGGTACCGCAAAAAAAAAAAAAAAGGCAAACATAAAAACGGTAACCTGGTTGCCGAGCTCACGAAGTGATCGGTTTGTTTTACAACATCGCTGCCAAGCGACGAAAACCCAACCCCGATGGCAAACACCGGGGGGGGGGCGGCGGCTTGTTTTACAACGTCGTTGCCAAGCGACGAAAATCCAACCCCGATGGCAAACATCGAAGGTGAGGAGGGGGAGGGCAACTTGTAGCGTAGTATGCCGTGTCCGACGGGTTTGAGTTTCTTTTGTTGGTGTTTTGTTTGAGCGCGACGGCGGCTAGCGATAGACGACTTAACGTTGCGTCTACCTGTTTAAGCAGTTTGTTTCCCGTGTTTCGTTTTGAGACGGCATAGTGCGCTCGACCACAAAGGGGGGGAGGGCTGCTGCAAGTCGCCGCTGCCGTGGGTGCAAGAGACCGTGGTCTAAGTGTAGACGACGTCTGACTCTGTCGGGCTTTTTGTCTACCCTGCCTCTTCTTTTTCTTCTTCTTGTGACGCAGAGGCTTGCAGTTGCTGTCGCGCGTGTCGCGAAACAGACAGCACTGGAGACACGCCACCCTACATGTACCTGTTGCGACACACAAGGACGCCCGCTCGAGGCCCGTGCCGAGTGGCCTCCTCTCTTCTTGGCATGCCGAGACGGCTCGCTCTCACAGGGGGTCACCGATGACACAACAATGCCTCTCGGATCGGATTCATTCCTAGAGCGGGACGATTAAAAAACCGCTGGCAGGTGTTTGCCGTGTGCTGGTGCTGTCCGCTCTTCGCGGGTGTGCTGCGGGCTCTGCGTTTTGTTAACTAGCATCAACCGCGCGGCTAACCGTTTGTGCGCGCATGTGTGTGTGGTTTGGATGTCGCTGCTAACCGTTTGTGCGCGCATGTGTGTGTGGTTTGGGTGTGATGTCGAAGCAGCGCCCGTTGCCGTCCGGTGGGAAGGATCCAGGGGTGGCACCTTCCGCGGCACAGGGGAAGAGAACGACTGCTACCGCAGCAGCAGCAGCAGCAGCAGCGTCGCCTGCGTCTCAGGGACAGGGGGGCAAGACCGCGACGCGCGTGAGTCGGGGAGTCAGCAGTAGTGCGTAGAGCGCGTGGCGCATGGGGCGTGTTGTTTGATTTGTCAAGAGAACGCTGTCGGAGGGGCCTATTTAGTAGGCACCGATGTTCTGCTGACGTTCTGCGTGTGGTGGTTCGTGTTAGGAACCGCTGTGGGCTGCACAGTAGACGAGGGCTGTCACGTTGCCCGCTGGCTTGCCTCCCTTGTTTTCTTCTTTTCTTGTGTGTGTGTTTGTGCTATTTTTTGCTTGGATGGTCGCATTTGAATGGCATCTCGAACAACCACGACTGAATAATTGCTTTTTTTTTTTCTCTTACTCCTGCGCTACCCTCCCCCCCCCCCCTCCCCCGCTACCCTCTCGGCCGCGGCGAAACATGTTTGTATCGTTTTGCAAAAATCACGGGAAATCCTCTTTGTTTCTTCAGACGAGCTCGCGGCGTAAGAAATCGAAGACGGCGATATGACCGTGACCCGTCACGCCACTCCCCTGTTGTCGTAGAGCAGACGCTAGCCGTAGAGAAACGAGAGACCGTCGATCAACTCGAGTTATCTCGAGACCTCGAGGAGCGATTGATGGCATTGGCCGGGGTACCCGTGTGGTAGAGAAACGAGAGGCCGTCGAGCAGCTCGAGTTGTCTCGAGACCTCGAGGAGCGATTGGTGGCATTGGCGGAGCTGACCCGCTTTCCGGCGGCGTGAGGGTTGGGGCGGGCGGTTCAAGAGCGGCTGTCCGTGCAGCTCCCTAGACGACTAGTGCTGGACACGCGTTTGAGGCTGTGTCCGGTCCCGGCGGGTCTTGTGTACTATGGTAGGTCCTGCCTGCACTTGGTTTGGGATTCTTCTGCAGCAGTTTAACCGCACCAAGCACCATTGAAAAAAATCCTTCTCCCTCCGCTGGCGGAGGGGGGGAGGGACCCGTGGCCTGTGCGTGCTAGGTTCCTGCTGGAACCGGTACACTCTGTGGAAAAGGAATCCACATCCGTCATCGGCATCGTAGGTGCAATGTTACATGCGCGAGATCCATGTGTTTGACCCCTTGAAACATTGAAGGAGCTCGGCGAACTGTCAAGAGTTTGTCTGGTGGGTTGTTAGTGTTTTTGGTCGCGTTTTCGATTATAGGAGGCAGGTGCGCTGATACAGCTGCAAACTGGGAATGTAAAGGAGGGAGAGGGTTAGTGGAGGGATGGCTCCGAAAGAGCTACTGTTAGTGCTGTAAACACCGAGTTGTTGTAGTTGAGGTTGTATGGTACCGGCGTGACGGAGAAAAAGACTCTGACGATGTGCAAGTCCGGTTTTGGCTCTCCGCTTCTTCAAGAGAACAACAGGATGACGATGCCCGGTACGGCCGTAGCTGGAGGCGCATGCTATGTCCAAGGGAAGGGGTCGGGGAGCGAGGACGCGAGATCTCCAGCCCTGGGTTGCGCCCCAGCTCAGTACGGAATGTATGTTTTGAGGAAACAACGGGGTTGTTGGGCGTGACCCGAGAGGTGACTTGATGGCAAAGGCGAAGGTGTCCTATTACAAAGGCGAAGGTGTCCTATTATAGTTGGGGAGGGAGTGCGGGGTCGAAAAAAAAAACGTTTTTGTCTGAACCTGTGCCGTGCGCCGTTGGTTGGGACGGTTATTATAGTAGCGCGTGGTTGTTGGGTGGCTACAGCAAGTATCTTGTGATCTGTCCTTCGGTCCATCGGTCGTGCTTCCCCTGCCTTCTTTTGGCTCAGTTTCAGGGAATTGTGCAGTACAGCAGTTCAGTGGCGGGCCCGTTGTTACGTCACTGGTTCTGCTGTAGTTAGGCAAAAAACGTTTGATGTCGATGTCATACCCTGTTGGTTCGTCTGCTTCTTGTCTTCGTGTTTTTTCGGGGGCGTGTGGGGGGGGGCGTTGGTGATGAAACACTCCTGTTGTCTGCGTTTACGGTACGGGGACGGAAGGGCTTCGGTTTTTCGGCCACGGTTTCGACGCGGGTGATTTTTGCTCGTTGTTGGTGAAAGGGTGTGGCTGACTCATATCGTCTCTGAGAACAAAACATTAACATTCGCCTGATTTCTTCTTGGAACAATGACTTGGATTGTTTAGTTCCTAGCTATACTGCGCTGGTGGTGGTGCCGCTGCGAGACAAGAAAAAAAAATTGACGTGTACCCGCCAGTGAGGCCCCAATTTGCAACTGGGGAAACACCGAGTGTTGATTTTTGACAAGTGGCCAAGATCACAGGTACACACCGGTCCGGACACATCCACAAAAGACCGTAGAACGCCATCTGGTTGACCGTTGTTTTTGAAGTACTTCATGGGAGGTGGACAAACACGCGGCGTCGCGGGGCGTACACTCTGCTCTGTGCACGATATAAGCAAGCCCGGAAGCTTCCATGTCACGTGCACATCGTCAGTCATCTTTCCTCGCCAGCTGTGCAGCACGAAAGACAACAATCAGCAGGAAAACCTCACCCCCCCCCCAGTTGATTGAACAACTCCACATGGGGGTGGGTATGGTACAGCACCCTGCCTGATGGCGCGCAAATCAAGAAGCGAAAAAAAGGCGCACATTTTGCCCAGGCACGCCCGCTCGCGCATACTTGTACCATGAGGACGAAACGTTCTTGGAAGGGTACTGTAGGGTTGTCGGCAACGGCACGACAATAATATCTGTCTGTCTGTCTAGATCCCAACCGATGGTTTCGTCAGCACAGCAGTGAGTGGCCCACAGACAGAGCTTCAAGCACCCACGGAGGATAGTGCAACAGAGTACCTCCACCGCTGTCTTGTTCTTCTCTCTCCCTCTCAAGAGAGAGAGCCAAGACAAGATCAACAGGATTTCTCTGAGAATGTGTTTGGCCGAACAAAGTACACAACCAAGCAAGCCGCCTACACGTGTTTGTGATCATCGATCGCCCCTTGTACCTCTTCTCGCCCTTCCTTGATAGAATTAATGCTATACAAGTACCACGGGCATGAAAAGTGCTATTAAAACACACAAACACAACACCCGGAGGATACATGTACCAAAACGAACAAAAACAGATCTGGTGCGGGGCTATCGAAACACACCGTTGACAACATTGGCCGTGCACCTCAACTACGCATGCCATGATGAAATCGTTATTACGCCGCTTGTTAACGTCTCACTTCCCGACGCGACCGCGGGCAAATCAAATCTTTTGTGCCAAAAAACACATGAAACTTACCCCGCTAATCCGCTCTGTACCCCACAAGGAAGATTGCAGCGAGCGTGAAGAAAACAAAAAATGATCCGAGAGCATCCCCGAAGTTTCCTGCAGGCCCAATCGCTTACTTGCGAAAGCGTACACTAAGAACACTAATAGGAGGGAATTCGTTCAGGGGGGGGGGCAACGCGGGCTCAGCCGGCCCAAGCCCCACAAAAAGACCCAATACGTTCATCCCATTTTTGTGATAACTCTTCAACCTGTTGGTTAATCAAGTAGCGCACGCGCAGCCGGCCCAGGTCATGAAAAGGACCCAATACATTCATTCCATTTTTTTTAACTACTCTTGAATACGTCAATTTGATCAAGCAGCGACCGCGTCGGC
This sequence comes from Ectocarpus siliculosus, assembly GCA_000310025.1. NCBI lineage: Eukaryota > Phaeophyceae > Ectocarpales > Ectocarpaceae > Ectocarpus > Ectocarpus siliculosus. Next base: position 5,380,264 of record FN649727.1, on the reverse strand, counting down.
TTCGACGCCGCTGGCAACGAGGCCCTCTGCGATGAGGACCGCGTTGAGCGCCGCTCCTCGCAGCAGCTGGTCCCCGCACACGAAGAAGTCCAGGCCGTGCTCGCCGAATACGTCGTTCGCGCGCACGCGCCCCACCTTAGTCGTAAGCAAGCACGCCAACAGCCAACAGCAGTTAGATGTCAAGCAGCAGCAACAACAACGACACGTTATATTGGAACTGACTTGAACACGTGAGTGGGCTGCAGCAGCGACAAGACTTGCCAACTTCAAGCAACTATTTCGGGAAACCTTAGGGGGGGGGCGGGGGGAGGGGACGGGGGAAGCGAACGTGCCGGGAGAGAGAGAAGGAGGTGACTCATCATAGCTACCCGCTGGGTGGTGCAGCTCAGTGGGAGTCATTCAGGACAACAGAGGGACCATGCGATCGTCGGGTTGTAGAGGTACTGTACCACTAACATCGCAAAGACACACCGAAAAACAAGACCAAGTTCGGGGCGGACACGTGGTCTTACATTTAAGTGCCGCCAAACCACGACGGAAAACGAGGAAGGGAGGAAGGGAGGAAGGGAGGGAGGGAGGAAGGGAACTACCGCTATCGTCACTATCGCCAGCGTAAGACAGGCAACGAGACGCACGTCACGTACGCTGTTACGTGTTCCGCTGAGAACGACTTATTTTCCAACAGGTCACCCGTTGGGCGCCGTCGTGGATCGTAACTGCACACACTTACCACCCACCAGCTAGTCGTGGTCGAAAACGCCTTGGCTATATATTCTAACCTTTGCCAGCAACACACAAAAAAGCCCCGTCTCACAGCAGTCACAAACCACGTGCTCGATATAAACCACACCGTGGAATGCATTCGTTCAATGATGTTCGAGCAACAGTAGTGCACTATTCGTAAATCACACACAAGCGTTGTAGTGATGACCGTGATGACCATGTTGTCAGTCTCTCACCTCGACGTCGTACTTCCCCGTTGCAGTGAGCGGCATGGGGTACTTGCTAGCCTCGGGGTCGTCCACGAGCGTAACGCCGGCGGCCGCTTCTAACACCTGCTCCGGTTGGTTGCCCCGGTTCAGCCGTTTCGATCGGGTTCGGATTTTAACAGCACTGGATTAACCCTGATTGGTCAACGCGTGAAAGGTTTTGGTTGGTCCGGTGTGAGCGGCGGTCGATCTCGTTGGCCAGGCGAACGATCGGCTTTAGAACTTGTGCCGCATCACGTAAAATTGTCAACATGAACAGATCCGATTGGCGGCCGACAATTCTACACGCAAAGTGTGCCATATGCTATGCAGCCTTGAGCTGCAGAATCTTCTCTGTGCCACGCCATCAAAAGCACATCCAGTGTTAAGTTGCATTCGTATCGATTACACCCGAGGTAGCATGCGTTTGTGAGTCCACGTTGATACTCGCGGCAAACACAAAATATCTGAACACATTGTCTATAATAGCAGCAGTGATGAAGAAAGGAGCGGCGCAATTAAATGACTGTCTAGCAGCAGCAGTCTAAGAGGAGCGGCACAGTGAGATGGATTTCTCAAGTCTAGCCTATTTAGTCTATGGTCTGGTCTATCTCACCTTGCGAGCGGATTCCGTGGTGATGGGCTTCTCCGTCTCGATCGTCACGGCTTCCGAGTGCGCCCGCATGGTGGGGATGCGCACGGACGTGCAGCTGGGTGGAGTGAATTGAATCAGACACGAGGGTGAGGGGGGGGGGACATTGCTGATACAGGCATTTAACAGCGTCTCTTTTTAGCACAGCTTCGATATTACCGGGTGCCCGAATTATAGTGATATCTTGTATGGCGAATGTTTGTCTCACCTCATACCAAACTGCTGTCAGAGATGCCAAACTTCAGCATGTCAAATTGAAACCCATGTTCCTCGCCTTCTAAAGGGTGTGCATGTATTAACACGGACATGTCTTCCCTTCACGGTTAAACATTTCCCCGTTACGTAAGCTTCACAGTACCGGTACTCTCTTCCTTCTGCCGTGGCAGTTGGGCGCACCCTCGCACCCTTTTCATTCCTTCCTGGCATGTCTAGCTCCCCGACCCCCAAGATCAATCGGCACTTTTGCGCAGCGAGGGAGGGTCAAAACCGGAGGCAGACGAGGGCTGTAAGAGATATGTGCCGCACGACAGCTATCTCCCACATCTCCCGATAGACGTGAAGTCCGCTTCGCCATCTCGTCACTCCAGTCGTCGTCATCGACGAGTGCATCCGCACACGACTTTTAGGCCGCCCTTGAGGAGCACTCTTCAAGACCCAACGACGTAGACGATGTCGTGCTCGCTTGGCCCGAAAGTTAATCGTGTACGGGGTGGCACCGCAGTAGAGAACGAATGGTCCGATGGTACCAGGGGTGGGGGTGACGTGTATCGCAGCGCCTCCGGCTGGGATCCGTCAGCCTCTTTTGAAGTGTCATGTGCGATTCTTCAACCACAAAAAGGGTTGGTCGTTCCATCAATGATTGATTAACCCTGTACATTCACGCAAGAAACGTCCTAATAGTCCTGTCGGTTGCGACAAGGGGTCAAAACAAGTGTCTAAGGATAGATCCCTGTCAGGATATAAGCGTTACGGCACCGACTGACCTGACGGCCATGTCGGGCACGTCGAGAATCTTCCTCGTCTCCCAGGTGACCTTCATCTCCTCCTTCGTGTAGAGGTTTTCCTGAGGATGTGAGGATTTTTCACACAAAAAATACGAACACAATACATAAAAAAAGAAATGTATTGGATGCACAGCAACACACGAACGAGAGGATCAGAATGAAGTAGATGAACACACAGCAGTATGCCGAGACAACTACAATGCTGAGGGGACAAAATACATCGTGATCAAGGTTAACGATGGAGAGAAGAGAAGCGTCAAGATTGGCCGGTCCATCGGAACAGCAATGAGAAAGGTCTTCCACCAGAAGCGGCACTAAGAGGCTTCGGAGCGAGCTTGGCTCAAGCAGTCTCAACCAATGCATACATATCGCATATTCTCCCAACACCAGACCCTTACCCTTACAGGCCTAGCCTACATGAACAGACGTCCGTAAATAGCCGAAATGCATCATGTGTCCCTCCAACCGAAAGCTACTAATGGTGCAAAAGAGTAGCCGAGCAAACACGGAGCGGCGCCGCGAAATGAAAATCGCATGTACCTGGAAGACGTCGATGTGGGGGATGACGTTGAGGGGCAGCGGGTGCGCGAAGATCTTGTTGGCGGGCATCTCTCCCGTGGTCACGTACTTCTTCGTCTCGTCCAGGAGCTCGTTCATGCCCGGGGCACCCGCGCCTGAAGCCGCCTGTTATATTACAAGCAGAGGCGACAATTCGTCCCACGGGGTTCGAAGTGTTAAGTCAAGGTCAGAGACGACAACAAGCAACATCATCAGCACACGAGGACCAACGCCGGTGTCAGCACCAACACCGACCCCTAGCGTATCCCCGTAGCTGATTCTCTCTCCCCCCACCTCTCCTGCAGACCAGCTTCAACTTCAACGGTAGACGTGTCCAAGGGATCCCCGTGAAGCGGGCTCATATGAGAGCACAGCAGTGCCATCAAAGCGGGGTGATGCAAGACGAAATTAAAAATCAGGCAGCAGGACCACGCCACAGCTGGCTGCCAGCTGCCAGCTGTGAAGTTTCCCGAGCTCTTACAGCTGACGTGTTTTTCACTCCAAGAGCCCAGCGACCCTCCACAAACCAAAACAAAATCAAATCTACACACAGCAGTCTTACGTACCTGGTAGGTGGACACGATGCACTTCTTCACGCCGAACTCCTTGTGGAGGGGGTAGAGCGCCATGATGGCGATCGCCGTGGTGCAGTTGGGGTTGGCGATGAGCTTCTTGCCCTTGCACGCCTCCAGGTTGATCTCGGGGACCACGAGCGGCACGTCAGGGTCCATCCGCCACGCCGACGAGTTGTCGATCACGATCGGACCGGACTGTCCCGAGAGAGCGGTGGGGGGGGGAGCGAGGGAGAGAGGGGGAGAGAGCGAGAGATAGAGAGAGACAGGAAGACAGACAGACAGTGTATATATATATATATATGAGAGAGAGAGAGAAAGGCAGACAGAGAGACAGAGAGAAAGAGGTAGCCGAGCGAGCGAGCGAGCGAGCGTGCGTGCAGACATGGACGCATTTAGCGGCGGGGGGGTGACGAAACGGCGGAAAGCGACGCGGAACATCCTGACACTCTCACGTATTGCATCGACAAAACACCAACCGCGTCAGCAGACGTAACGCTCGTTGCTGGGCTGCCGGACGGGGGGCATCCGTCACGCGGAAGAGATGTAAACACATGGTCGCCCCGGTGGTCTAGTTGGTATCCTCGAAACCTTCTAGAGGTCAGGTCAGGGGTTCGAATCCCGGCGCAAGCGAGCTTTTCTTGCAAAGTGTGTTTTTCTCTCGCTCCCGCTCCTGGCCTAGTGGATAGCGCTAGTTCGTGTGTACACAGAGGGAAGAGAGTCCTGAACTCTTCTCGCAATTAAAATCGAAGGCAAAGTACCGCAGGAGGGGGGGTAGAGAGGGGCTCTTCTGTGTGACCACGGGTTGGAGTAAACGGCACTAGTGCTGTGAGCGCTGATTTGAAGGTAAGAAGAAAAAAAAAATGCAACAATATAATTGTACACGCGTGCAAAGCCTGCGCATGGCGCGCGCACTTTGTGCAATCAACGAATGTACACGTGCGCTCCAAAGTTTCGATCGCCATCGAGGTGTGATATCTAGGTCGGTGAAAAGTGTCGATTTTCTCCTCACCCCCTCCGTGAGCTTCTCGGCGTACTCCTTGGCGAAGTCTCCCCCCACCGCCAAGAAGACGAAGTCGCAATCTCTTGCCTGACAGCAGCAGCAACGACAATAGCAGCAGCGAGAGGGCGCGGGTAGACGAGGTGTAATTTGCTTGTAATTTGGGCGCCGGTAAGCACACACAACAAGGAGTCTTCGTCAAAAGGAAGGAAGCCATCCGTCATACGCAGGCACAGCAGAAGGCGTTGCCCACCCATGTCATCTTTTTGGTGGATGAGCGAGCGATCTATTAATAGTAACATCGGCAGTTTGGCGAGGTCGACATTGACTTTCGCTCGCGGGCGCCTGTCTCTATCGTCCCGGTGCCTCGCAATATTACCAAAAAAAATAGCCAAGTGGGAGACCTACTGATGAAGGTTGAGTCGACAACTTCACGGCACCGTACTGCTGTATCCCAACAGGGGCAGAGAACCGAGATACTCGATACCGCCTCATGGTTGAGGGATTAAGATAAGAAAAAACCCGCAGATGCCGCAGGGTTCTCTTGGCTTTCAGGTTGCCAAAGGGACTTGGGGGCATCTACAGTAGGTAGATCGACCCTTGCAAACGCGCCGTGACACCTCATCCATTTCCCTCTGTTGTGCACACACCTACCATGAACAACAATTACGCGTGTCGTCTCCGCTTCCTCGCTCATTGGGATAATCACGCCCCCATCACTTGTGCGACCAGGCTCCCTCCGCAACAAAACTAACTCTCGAAACTCTTAAAAAGATACATTTACACGTGCATGTCAAGTACTACCAACCCGCTTTCGTCACTCACCGACTCCAGAGAGAACTCCTGGATGGTCACTTCTCCCATGGGGGTCTCCTTAACCTTGCCCGCCGACCTGGCCGAGGCGAACAGCTTCAGCTCGCTCACCGCGAACCCCCGCTTCTCCAAGCAGCCCACGATCTCCTCCCCCACCGCGCCGGTAGCGCCCACGATGCCCACCTGAACGATAGCATTCATCCAACGTTGCCAGCTGTACGTTAGCGTTGCCGTATCTACTCCCATACATAGTCAATACAGTAGTAGATGATTCAGCCTTAAGCTACCGACTGCCGTACCTACTATTGAGTTAAGATGAATCATCAAGCGGAGGAATAGAGTTGTTGGCTGTTCTGGGACGAAGAAGTCCAGGCCGTGCTCTCAGAACGCGTCGTTCGCCCGCACCACGCGCCCGGCCTCATGAGCACGCCAACAGCAGTTGCCGAACAGCCGGAACAACAACAACAACAACACTTATGCAACCAACCTGATGAAGTGAGTGGGCAACAGCAGCGGTAAGACTTGGCGATCTTCAAACAACTGCCACAAGAGTCGGAGAGATCTCAAGACCGACTTTCAAAGCTCCATCTCTCCCCAACCAAGTGGGTGCGGAAAAGAGCCCGGCACGTCTACGGAAAGTCCTCGACGACATGTTTCCAAAACCACGATTGCTGGGTGCTGCCAACATGTGCTTTTGGTTGTGGAGCAACCGAGCCTTTGAAAATCGGTCTAGGGGGGGGCGCCATCTCTCCGCCTCTTACCACGGTATGCGTTTACCTTTGTCCCGACCGTGGCATCCAACGTCCTGATTGCCTACAGTGCAGTAGATACGAGGAGGAGGGACTGCTAAACTCTTCGCACTGCGAGGCTGCACCTTTTTCCCCGTGGGAGAGAACATGTCCAACCGAGCGGCTCGGGTCCGAGTCGAAGAGGAAGAGGAGGGCAACCGGCAGCTGCTCCCAGCAGCGCAGTAGAGCACGGCACAAGAATGGGGCGGGGGCGGGGGGGGGGGGGGCAAGTGGTGAGTGGAACGGAATTCGGGGACCCTTGGAGCGTAAAGTCTAAAATCTCGGCTCGTTGTCCGAAGGCTGGGAAAATGTGCAATAACGCCCCTTGGAGCCTTTAATACAAGTTGGTGGTTTGGAAAAACCATGCCTTTCATGTTCGGAAGGGGCACATGAATTGGATTCTGGTTTTGACCGGGTGAAAAACAGCAGATCCCATGCGCGGCGCTCGCTGGTCGAAATCCCGGTTTGCTGCATGGTGTGCCAACCAAGCCCAAACATGCACATGTGGGCTGTTGGCCTTAGTTCCAAATTCCGAGAGCACATGGAAGGTACACAACCTTGATTAACCTTTCCAATCCACAGGATCCTTCTCCTATTTGCCCCAGTATACCAGACATATCATGGGCAGAGTCGTCGATGTTGCGATGTTGCATGCCTTCTGAGGAGGCAGGTACTCTTAGCAACGGCATGCGCCACACACTGCAACAAAAGGGTGGGCCGAACGCGCATAAATTAACCGTGTACAACACACACACACCTTGCGTCGGGCGGAGAAGAAGAGCGTCTGGCGAGTGCGGTGGAAGCAGAAGACCTGGGGGCAACGAAGGCGCTGCAACCGGTGGCAGACAGAGCGATGCAGGCAATCAATCCAAGCTTCATGACGCACAGGGCAGAGAGGTGGAGCAGAGGAGATGCAGAGAGAGAGAGCAGCGCACACACAGAAGCACCGGAAGCACCACAGGGAACGGAGAGAGTGGTCCCAGCGAGTCACTTAATTTACGATTTGACGGAGCCCCTTCTCAATGCGATTGCACCGCACAAATCAGCAGGCAGGTCCCCATTCACAGCTCCAGTTGGCTCAGTTGTCCGCTGATCGAGAGGGCAACTATGAGCGGAGCCTCAGATGCTGTCGGTACCCCCCCCCTCTCGGACTTGACCCTTGCGGAGTTCGAGTGCAATACCACAGGCGGCATTTGGAACGAGCTTCTAGGTGAGTGAGTGAGTGAGTGCCTTCAACAGCAGCCTCTCAGCGCAGCAGCAGCGCAGGCTCCCCACTCCCCACCTGCTCGTACAGCGGCTTGTGTACATGTGTACCGGAGAGCCACGGGCAGACCGACAAGTGCAAAGTACATCACTCATTGGGTGGGTCATCTTGACCTTTCTTCCACGAGTCTCCTGTCCTTTTCCTGAAGTGGTTGCTCTTTTGTCGTCACCCGGTGGTGATTGTTCCGCAGTACTTGCGCGCCAGCCTGGGGTAGTTAACCTCGGCCAGGGCTTCCCAGACTATGATGGCTCCATGGCGGCTCGAGCGGCTGCGGCCGAAACGATGACAGATCCGAGCAAGGTGAGTGGCCGCGATTGAGCCGTGTCGTTGTGGCGTTCGCCCCGTTCCTTTATTTACTTCAACAGCAGCACACACAGAACATGGGCAGATCCAAATTGGAGAAACATGCGCGAACGGGGCGAATTTACAACTGTAAAGTGCCGCCGAGACTGGCCTCTGGCGACGCGACAGGCGTGTATGGTGTCTTCGCCGTCAAACAGGCGTGTATGGTGTCTTCGCCATCAAACAGGCGTGTATGGTGTCTTCGCCATCAAACATGATTGACGAAACCTGGCTACCAGCGTGCAAGCTTGCGCGTAGTTCTGTCCGCGTATCCCACACGAAGGCCGAGGCTTCCTGCAACAAAATAGGCTACAATACAGATTATAAGTGTAGTCTACTGCAGCACCCCCGCGTGAGTCGTTTTTCCCGTTTCCAGGTGCCGCTTTCGTACGACCGATTGCTCCGCAACGAAGAGGATGGATGCTAATTATATTGAACCATGCCATAATTCTTTCGAGAGCCGTTAACGAGGTACCCCAACTGTAAGCCATCAGTTTTGGGCACTTATAAAATCTTCCTACTTCATTGTAGACACGACCTTGGTGTGTTGAGCACGGAAAATCGCCCAACAGGGGTGCGTGATGGAGGCAACTAATACTCTTAGGACCAACCCAGCTTGGCGCCGCTGCCCTTCCTGCATTACCCCATCCCTCCTATTGTTGTGAATCTCGTACACCACTGATCCACATCAATATTCCCCGCCGGGTTTGACATGTTCGGTCCACGCAATCCTTCTCTCCGTGTGGGCTTTGCCAACCAATGGACCCAGACGGCCCTGAACCAATATAGCTTGCCGCCGGGGCTCAAGTCCCTGCAGAGCGCGGTCTCGACCTACTACAACAAGTGCTACGGCTTACAAGAGGGGGCCACGAACAGGGCGATCGGGCCAGAAAATGTCTTGGTGAGTAAGTGGACACACAACTCGTTTCGCCGTTGGAGTGTATGGTGGTGGTGGCAACGAACGATGATGGTGTTTCGCTAACGACGATGATAGCCTTGAACGACATCATGGGGTCATGGGTTTGTGGTGGTATGCATATCTTCTCGGGTCGGAGCCCTACTGCTGTACCGTACCAACCCGACGCTCTCTCGAAGCCATTTACGGTGGCCGTCCGCTCTTCCGAAAGTCGTTCTTGGGAGGCCGTCATGAGACGGTTCAAGGAACAGCACTCACGACAGTGTCCGACCCGAAAAAATCGCTCGCACGTCCCCGCGGCCCTCCTCGTTCCCTGCAGGTGACAGTTGGCGCAACGGAGGGTCTGTACATTAGCCTCAAGGCGTTGGCTGGGCCCGGGGATGAGGTGAGGTGGAGGAGCGCAATCAGAGCCCTTTTCTGTGGGTCCCGCGGCACGGACCAATAGGCAGAAGAGGCGGTACAAATGGCCGCCTTTGTTTCAGTCGTACTGGAACAGCTGTTGTGATGCCACAGCAAGAGCCATGACTACAAGATGGTGACACGTCGAGTGGACAGGGCAGAGAGGGGGGGCGTCCGAGTAGGATCGGATTTTCCATCTCGTGCATCATATACGAGTGAAGAATGGAACCGCCAATATTTACTCATTATCAGCCGGCGATAGCTTTGTGGCTGTTTGGTACAGATACATGGTACAACGTACGACATAGTGTTTGAATATGCATACGTGGTGCTATCTCGTGTGTGGTTGACAGCGCTGTCAAACATTTTGACAGCAGCATCGTGTCGATTGTCACGCTCACCCTACCGCATGCGTGCACAAACCGACACTCACCGCTGCTGCTCGTATCACGAGGACAGAAACACTTCCGAGGAAAGAGCGTTGTGTCAGGTGCTCATGTGTTTTCGGTGCGTGCGTCATGTTTCGCCTTGTGTCAGGTGCTGATTTTTAATCCCGGATTTCCGTGGTATCTCAGCACGGCTCGCATGGTGGGGGCGACCCCAGTCCTCGTGGAACTCGCCGGCCCCGACTTCGCGCCGGACTTGGACAAGGTTTGCCCTGTCGCGTTTGCCTTGTAACCTTCCTTGTCCTTGCTGTCGTTGTCTAAGCATCCCTTATTGGTCGTGTGCGCGTTCTCTGGCCTGTCGTTGTGTCTATGCGAGCCAACAGACGAACCGTGTGGACATGAAGACCGACCGGTGCTTTTGTGTGGCAGTTCTTGGCTCGTGTTCGTGACGGGGGTGAATAGGGGGCGACCCGAACGCAATCCGCAACGTTCCGCAAGGCACAAAAAAAAAACAAGGGCAGCCTTGGTTCATCCGCAGGTTATGTTCCCGCTTGCTGGTTGGCCTCTCTTTCGGCTTCTCTTTCGCGATCCACGCACCACGTGGCCTGCAGAGTTGTCGCGTCCCCCTTTCCTAGTGTTTGCGTGCTCCGTTACCCTCTCGCCCCTCTGTGATCCGCCCGTCCTTACTGCTAACCGGCTCGACTCTTGCTCGATCGCGCTTGTCGAAATACGGACAAAATATCGACTCATCGATCCAGTTGGAGAAGGCCATCACACCGAAGACGAAGGTGCTGCTCATCAACACCCCGCACAATCCGTGCGGGCACTGCTACACCAAGGAGGTGATGGTTTTCCTGGTGCCTACGGTGGATCGAAATTCCGCATAGAGCCCCCGGCGGCTATAACCCCTCACTCGACATGGCAGCGTAGAAACCCATGCGTCATCTTCATTTCTATGTCGTCTTCTGTTTTGTTTCAGTGCTATCGGTGGCCAACCCTACTTGGCCAAATTGTGGTGGTTTGTTGTTGAGCTTGGTTCACAACAAACACAGCAACATCAGTCGAGCTGCTTTACAAGTCAGACTCCGTGCCATTGGCTAGCTTGCGCTTCCGAAACGATGCTGTTCGGTACGAAAAGGTGGTCGTCGGCCGTGTGCCTGCTTGTGCCGGGGGGAGAAGCTGAGTAGCCCAGGTGACATAATCGGTAGTAGTCCTTCCTGACTAGCCAACATCCTTGTCGTTTCCGTGCGCTACCGGTGGTACCCCCCCCCCTCCCCCCCGGGTTGATGGCGCTGCTTTTTTCCTCTCAGGAGCTGGAAGGCTTCGCTCGATTGGCACTCAAGTACAACCTCTTCGTCATCAGCGATGAGGCAAGGGGATTGGCTGGCTCGATCTAGGGTGTCAGTGCACAGTGTGTTGGGGGTCGTTTGTCGTAGAGAGCACGGAGTTTATTGCACAGCGAACGTGGCGGCGTGGATGGCCGTTTTCCAGCATGAGCCGGGTGCTTGGTATGCACTCGTGTTGAGAGTGTGAAGCGTCGCTTGTGGGCTAGCTAGTCGCTGAAATCGCGCCCCTACGTTTTTGTGGCGCCTGTCATGCTTGTGCTTCGGATGTGGTGGCCGGGTCTACGAGAACGTTAGGCTAAAGCAAAGGGTGCCTAGCTTGTGACTGTTTATAGCAGGTTTCCGTGCATATGACGCGGTGAGGCACAACCCAACCAAGTATTGTACGTATCAACGTATTTATTTTCAACCGCCTGTTCGAAGACAGTTCGGTGTATTATTTGAGTGCTGGTTGTACGAGAACAAGAGCGGACAGTCGTTGGTCAACCGTACGAGACGAGCATGGCCTTTTTCATCAACCCTCCCCCCCCCCCCACCAAACAAAACAGGTCTACGAGAACGTTACATTTGGAGAGGCGCGGCACCTAAGGATTGCAGATGAGCAGGGTATGTTCGAGAGGACTGTCACCCTCTGCTCCGCGTCCAAGCTCTTCTCGCTCACCGGTAAAGAGGACGGAAGAGGAGGAGGAGGAGCGTTGTCCGTTCGAGTGGGGCGTAGTTCGGGAGTAGGTGGTCGAATGCACGGCGCGTTGCCTGCTTGGTGGAAGTCTCTCTCGGCACGGTCTACAAGCCGGTTTTACGAGGGCAAATGCGGAAGTGGTTTATTGTTCGAAACCGTGAGGTTGTTTTGGTCGCGGAAATAAAATTCCGGTTGTAACGGCAACAGCAGCAAAGGTTTCTTGCACCAGACCAAGTGGTAGCATTTTGTTGTGCGGTCTGCTCATCTGCAGTCCTAGTGTTTATCTTCCTGGGTGGTATGTAACGCGAGACCTCGATTTGATACGATCCTGTGGAAGAGAGGGTATAACTTTTGAGACACCGAAGTAATCCATTCCACTGAGAGCTAATTCCGGGAAGTCGATCTTGTGTATTTTTACGGAGTGACTCTTCCGCCCCCCCGTGTGTGCCTACGGGAACAAATCAACCGTGAACACACGACGAACAGGTTGGAGGGTAGGCTGGGCGCTGTCGACGCCGGAGCTGCTCAGAGGACTAGCCGTGTACCACTGTAACACGTCGTATTGTGCGCCGTCTCCGTTGCAGCACGGACTGGCAGTCGCGCTGGGAGAGGAGGACGGCTCTTTCGAGGCAAGTTCTTGTTTTCTGGCAAGCGCACCACCGGGGGGGGTGATGATGAACTTGTCTCCCGAGGAGTCAAAGGCGACACATGTATGTACAACTAGCATAGGAGACGTGGGAGATCAGGCCTCTCCACACGTTCTGTACCTCCCGGCACTACATGTGATGTAGTATGCTCTCCGTCCCGCGCCATATCTCTGTGAGACTGACTGTGTGGGCGTTGGGCTGCCGCTCAACATCTGACCTGGAAACGAAGCCACGGCAGTACTGCTCGTGTGTTCGCACATTTGAGGTGTCTCAACCCTCCCCCCGATGGTTCGTTTTCGTCGTCGGTGTTCGCGCAGGGCATTCCGCAGCTGGTCGAAGGCAACGCGGAGCTTCTCGGCAACGCTCTGACGGAAAAGGGGTTCTTGGTGACTCGGCCTCAGGCAAGGAAACGAAGCCCTGCAACTGTTTAACGGCGTCAACAAACAGAGCAGCCTCTCTAAATGATGAGCGTGCGTGCGTGCTGCTGCCTCAAGATGTTTCCGCTCGCATCGTGTTCCTTACGGTTTTCACGGCATCTTCCATGGGCAAGTGTTGCACCGCACAGCAGCCACTGTGCAGCGGTCTTCCTCGAGAGCATAGTAAAAATCCAGTTGGAAGTCGAGGATCACCACTAAATGGTGTTGTCATGGGGTGCAAAGGTGAGTGTGTTGTGCGGAACTCGTACCCAGCAGGATATGCTCCGTTCACTCCCCTGGGCAGATGCTTCGCGAATCAACCTCTAAAGCGTCTGGAACCACCCATCCCACCGCGGCACGAAACTTGAACACAACGAGCGCACCTCCAAATCGGTCTTGCTTGCCTGTGCGACCCTGCCTTATGCAGGGTGGCCATTTCCTGGTCGCGGATACAACACCGCTCGGGTTCAAAGGCTTGGAGTGCGCAAAGTTCCTACTCACGCATGCTAAGGTGAGCCCGAATCGATGGCTTCAAGTCGTAGGTGCTCTTGTAGGCAAGAAGGGTGGAACGCCAGGGGCCTCGTGGCGTGCGGCTTTGATCACCTTTGAGCACAGCAGTTCGAACCCGAATAGGATTAGTTTCTGCTTCGGAAACTGTGCGGAAACTGAAGGAAAAAAACAAACCTAATCTTGGCCGGAGATTGTTGACCGCGGCCGATTTCTTTCAGCTCGCGAAGGCTACGAGCACGAGATCGCGGCGGTACCTTCGCCTTACTATACCTCGAAATAGTTTCTTGGAATTTCAATCGAGGCGGACACCGGTGCCAAACGCAAGCATTTTGCCCCCACTAGCATCCTCTTGACGCCTTTTTAGTGTACACCAAAAACCACTTCCTGACGTCACAGGCGCCGCGCGCCTGGAAACCAAATCCACGATTTTTTTTTCCGACCACGTTCTCCACAACCGAGCAAGATGGCCCCATGCTAGCCGCGGCTCGATGCGCTAGGACAGAACAGGGATGCCCCGCAAGTCTCCGCAACGCTGGGGGCCACCAGAGCGAGCGCGCCTACAACCAGCGTTTGGCCAAATCCTACCGCTATTCCGCCGCCCAAACCGTATGTTTTCCGCATGAACAACAACTCCCCAGCCTGCTCACCGATGTCCGCGAAACTTTTTGAGAGTGAACGATGAACCAGTCGACACAATTCTGTGCCAAGTTTCAAAGCCATTCGATGTGCACGCCACCTGCGACAGCACATTTTTCCTCCCAGCGGCCGACCTCGTCCGCCAGCAACACTCCGACTTGATCAGACCGCAATTGCTCAACACATGCTAATCCCCTCGACACAAATCTTACATCGATGTGGAGCTAGAACTACACTGTGTTCGGTGTCCATGTCTTTGGTGCATGTCCCTCATCGGATGGCGACGTACCAGAACAGTTTATGCTAGGGGGAGACGCAAACCGCAACGCATGGAGCACGGGGGTGGAAATATCCCGTCAGGCGCCCCCTTCAGCGGCAGGCGCTGGGTTGCTTCCTGCCCCATGTGCACAACTCGTCCCCAAAACGCTGCGACTGGCCTTTCGGCATCATTTCGTTGTCAGTTGGCAAAGTAAGTAGCTCCCGAAAACGAGCATCGAGAGGGCTTCGTGCGCATCCCTTCACATTGGCCTCTTCACCCTTGTAGGCGACCAAACGATATGCGCCAACCTGCATCACCCGCATCGTTGTTTGTTTTGTTTTGCCCTTTCCACCGCTCGCTGGTTGTTGCCCCTTCTGCACAGCTCTTTCGCGAAACGCTGCAACGGGCCTTTTGGCATCATTTGGCCGTCAATTACCAAATTACCAAAGAAAGAAGCTCCCGAAAACGAGCATCGAAAGGGCTACGTGCGCATCCCTTGACATTGGCCTCTTCACCCTTGTAGGCGACGAAACGATAAGCACCAACATGCGTGACAGCAACCTCAATTTTTTGGGGTTTTCAAGTTTTTTTTTCTCTTTCCACTGCATCTCTTGACCGGAGAGGCAGTCAGCCTCCCACAAGCTACCACATTGCGATACAGCAGTCCTACCTGCATCTGATTTGCACATAGAGTGCCGGCCTTGCTTTATACAGCTCGAGGGTACCTGTGTGTGGGCACACTGCGGTAATTTGTCAGTGCATGTGTGTGTGTCAACTGACGACACTCTCTGCACTCAAGTAGTACTTTTTTCTATGCATACACGCGCCAGCAAACCTTTTTTGTCGATCTTCCAGCTCCGGCGCGGATGTGGGAGTTGTACGCAGATACATTAGGGCATTGTTGAGAGTCTCGTACCCACGCCCGCCGCCCCCCCCCTCCTCGGCCACACAGGCCCAACTATACTGTCGTGTAGGAAACGTGTGTGTGTCACCATGTATGCTGCCTACCTTCAGATTCGGGCATAGTGCAGCGGGCGCCTTAGCGTAACGAAGGTTATCGTTCATGGAACGCGGCGAGAGGCTCGCACCCCCCCCCCTCTCCCTCAGCCTCACAAGCCCAGATAGTAGGTGTGTTGTTGTGTAAGAACGTGTGTGTCATGTATGCTGCTGCCTTTCGATACGTGCATAGGGCACCGGGTACTTGAGCGTAGCGAGCGTTATCGCTCACCCGAGGCGACGGAGCAGATATTTACGCTTGTAAAAACGCGCGGGTGTTCGTTGTTTCTGTGACTTTTCTGTGACTTTTCTTGATGGTGCGCCCCAACTCGGGCTTCCGTCGTTGGATTGTACTGTATAGTACAGGGACCCTCAACGGAAGCGCACGTTTCGCGGGAACTGCGACTCTCTGAAACACAATTTTACAATCAGGTTCTTCTCAGTAGCGCTCTGGGGAAGTTGCGCCCCAGTCCCTCTTTGCGGTCAGCGTCATCTCAAACGAGAATACAAGGCAAAGTTTCGTCACACCGTCACACACCAAGTTCCAATTCGTTTAAAGGATCAAAGGAAAGCGGACCTCCGATTGGAGGCACCCCTGCATGAGCAATTTATAGGCTATGGAGCGCACTCAAACACAACGATTATCCCCCACTGCTACCACCACCATTGCCACCGTGACTGTCTGCAATATTGTTTTGGTGATGCCCTGCGAACGAAATTCGCCGTGTGTGTCGTGTCGGTTTACACACAGGTGGGTGTGGTTCCCGGCGTAATTTTCTACTTCCCCGACAGTACGGGGATAGACCCGGACCGTCCCCTGTTACGTTTCGCCATCTGCAAGCGGCGTGACACCATCGAAGAAGCGGTTCGTCGGATCCGAGAGATGGATCTACCTGCCCCCAAATGAGCTACCTGATAGATACCGCCTGTTTACGCAACGCACCAGTTTGACAGGAATGAATGAGAGGGAGAGGATGAGAGCGGTTTTTGCCTTGATGCCGGGCCAGTTAGCGGCGGCGACGTACTTTGTGTCGTTCAATGGCAACTCTCAACATGGTAGCCACTGAGAATAGAAAGAAACATGAGCCGCACTCGGGAAGACACGATGACTGCCATCGGGTCTTTCGTCAATAATGGACGATACCGTCATCATGAATAGTTTGTTTTTTAGAGGAATATCAGCATTGCCTACCCGAGACGAAACCGTGGTTCCCGGATCGTTCCCGGCATTAGACAATCATGATGTCGTTGTGTGCCCATTCACATCTGTGAATCAAGAGAATCGCGGCGGCAAGAACAATGGATCTGAATACATAACAAGATCGAAGTGTGGAGTCCCACACAGTAGTAACGTGCCTCAACGTTGTTCTCTCTTCGAATTTCTTCATTGACTCATACAAGTAGATCCTTCTGGGATTATTTGCCTCCATCATCTTCCTTAAACGGACGAAACGACAGACAAACTCCCCGTTGAGATAAACTCAGAAGATCGCGAAGGAACGAATCGATTCGCCGCCAGCCGGTCGGAGTACGTCACTCCTGATCGCCTTCCTCTTGTCTACCAGGTAGCGAACAGAAGCAAGCTTAGGTGGGGAGATGACCGTTAATAACAGGACAGGGGCAGATGCCCCACATCTCTCCAACGTCTTTCGACGACAAATTTCTTCCCTCTAGTCGGTTGGTTACGCCCCCGGGGTCTTATTTCGCCAAAGAGCCCCGGAACACTTTTCAATCCTACCAGGGTGCCGGTAACGGGTGGTATTCCCCATCACACGGGGTTGCGGTTTCTTTCCGAATGGATTCAACATACCCTCGGAGCAAAAACGTTATCTCTAGTAGCCTTGAAATATAATTTTCGGTAGGATCGCAGTTGATGTCCTTTACCTGCGCACCTAGGAGACCTACCGGTAAACCTCCCAACTTCATGTTTGAATCCGCATTAGCGACGTTTGTAACTCCGAGACACCGACCTGTGACAGCATACGGGGTGGCCTGAGATTGACCGGGAACACACCCACCGCTCGAGCACCAAGCACAATACAATCCTTACACCCTCTCCTACTCTCTCAAGGATGAAACAATGGAAGACCGACAGGATTCCGATCGATCACACTTACACCATTTCTGCGTCCTAACCGTAAAACATACCCGGCACACCACCATACCACCAATCTATTTGGCCAACCAAGCCGAGCAACCTACCGCTGCCCCCCGATAATTCATTGTGGCCATTGTACCCATCTTTCGTCCACCCCCCCTTGCTTCTGCCTACCTACGGCGTGTGCCAAGGCCGAGCTCACGCTGCTGCTGAAACGATCCGGAATGTATCCATAGCATCCAAACGGTTATCCCACACCCCGACGGCCTCATCAACAAAACCATACTATAACAGCACATGGATCAAACACATGTCTGTGTGTTTGTCCTACCGTGGTGAATAAAAACATCACCAAGCGCCCCATGTCGGAGGAGGGCACACTTCCACTGACGTGCTTTTACCATGCATGGTTGAAACAAAGTTGTTGACTCTTGGTCTTCACAACTACAGCAGAGCAGCGGAGTTCGATCGACGTAGTAGCAACAACGTTGTCCATGTGAAAGCTCGACATGAGCGGAAAGAGTTTAAATTCGTTAGGGTGAAGGTCTCAACAGGTCTCAACCGGAACGATGGATTGCGGACCATAGGTGAAGGCCTCAACCGGAATGATGGATTGCTGACTAGAATGCGAATTGGCATATTGCTGACTAGAATTCGAATTGGCAGCCCTTCTGGAATAATAGTGCGAGCTGGTGGCGCTTTTGACCATAGACGCTACTCTACTGATGAACCCTGAAGCTCCTTGTTCCGGGCCCATAGCACAAGTAGCCGACCCTTGGGCCCCCCTGCGGTTACTCCTCCCGGCGTGCAGCTGGATGTTGAAGGCGAACCACACGAAGGGTGCGTACCCGTGTGGAACGCCAAACAGAAGCAGTGGTGCGCTCGTGCCGTACGTCGTGCAAACGGCGACCATGAGCAAAACGATGGTCTGCACGGCCAGGACAAAACAAAAATACAAGGCAATCTTGATCTTCCTCCTCGCTGCCAGGAGGTTCGTTCGCCCCACTCTGTCCGATGGGCTGGTACAACTCCTTCTGCTACGTTCCGTGGCGTTCTGTAAAGAGCTGTTGATTGTCCGCACAAGACACTTTCCGCACTTGAAGATGGTCAGGTTGGCGAACACGATCAGACCGAGGAAGGCCATTGACGCGACCTTAATGGCCTCTTCTGAGTACCTCGCCGCTGCTAGGGTTATTGCGGCGACGGGACCGATACAAGTCACGCCGTAGGACGTGTACCGTCCCGCCGGCCGCTCCAGCATGTTCGACAATGCCAGTATTTCCGGGGTTTCTCGCATCAGCCGAGGGTCGTTACTAGCGCAAGTGAGTGCAATGAGGTTGCGCAAAAGGGTATTGACAGGGATGGTTGGAGATGGATACAGGAGGTCAGACGCAGTTCTGACGTCAGATGTTGAGACGGATGAAGAACCTTCACTGCGACTCGTAGGCTTTGTGCAAACAACAACAAAGATGTGTTATTTCTACCCACGGATCAGAAAACACCGGGGCTGTTGGTGTTAGGATATTCAGACGCTGTCGGGCGAAAGGAGCGCGCGAAAACATCGACGCAGGCCTGGAGATATATCGCTTCAATCTCAGCGTGGGATTATTTCATTGCGCTCGCTGTTTCCACCTGCCCAACGGCCTTGCTTGATGCCTTTCGAACGTACGTGCTTCAACGCGGGGCTATACAGAAAAGCTTCTCTCCCACAGCAGTTATGGTCACCATCTACTTGTGAAGGAAGCATTGGCTACCTGGGAGGTTTTGCAAGCTCACGATCTACAGTCAGTCGAAGAAACAATTTTTGTAGTTCCTGAAAACACTCACCAATATATCCACATGCGTACGTTCAGGACACCACCGATGTGTATCGTAAACTGGATGGCGCCGGCCAGTAGAGTAGCAGATATCCACAGCTGCCTCTTCTCCAACAACATCACCAGACCAACGAAAGAAAACGCGCTACGACACACACCTCTCCAATGCTCCCGTCACAAAAATGAATCTACCACCCTACTCTCCGACCACACCGCTGTGACTAGTATAGCGACAGCACCAACGGCGCCGCACAGCACACAGCGGCAGCAACCAAGAGCCACCCTCTGAATGGTCCTAAACCTAACTGCATGGTCCTGAGCACTAGGCACGACATTTCCATCGGCGCCGTCCACGCCGCCGTGAAAGAGCAAGGCCTTCCCAACGCCATCCCGACCGTTTCGCTGCCTAAGACAGTTCGAAGCCGGTGCCGGAGAAAATGGACGTCAACAGCTTTTCCCTGAGCACCTGAACCGACCCCACGCACCGGGCGTTTGTTGTCCGATTCCGAAGGGAAATGGTGCAACCGGAAGGGAAGAAGGCGGAGCGTGAGGTAGGGGCAGGCGAGAAGGCCAAGGTTCACGAATAGCGTGATCTGGGGACATCGTCGCAGTACAGCGAATGGCAGAGGAACAGCAGCCACACGACAACCTTGAGCAACAAGCGCCACCACTAAAACACACAACACCAACCCCCGGGAAAAATAGCAACAACACCAACACCCAACAAAGGGTATACAAACACCACCCCAACGAACACAAAACAGCACTCTGACCACTGAAACAAACCAACAGAACAACCAAGAGTTCGTGACGAAAAATTGCGCGCACCTTCTCGCTCGAGTAGGTCGGCAGCTTGAGCGTGTTGAAGCACGTGCTCGCCGTCGGCAGCCTCTCCCCGTCCGACCGTATCCCCACGCGGTGCACGCAGAACGGCGGCTGCATCGACTCGAACCCCAGGGGCGGCGGCCGCTCGCAGCTGGTGACGAACCTCAGCAGCGCCGCCTTCTCCTTGGCGCTCATGGCGCTCACGACGGACCAGAACCGCTTCACGGTGCGGTCCATGCCGACGAACCCTCCGGAGTACCTACGTCGTTCGTTTCACGTTCCGATAAACGAAAGGGCGGGGGGTGGTTGTGGGTTGACCACGGTGAGATGATGCGCAGCAGGACGGGAAGGATCGGGGGGAGGTTGTGGGAAGCACTGAGAAGTTAGGGAACGGTGTTCGGGAAATGTTCTGCCTTTCGTTGGAAGCTGCAAACAACGGTAGGTATAGGGTTGTCCTGCTACCCTCTTGACGAAACCACACTTCATAAGAATACCAAGACAAGCGTGCAGCACACAACATCATCGGCGTAAGGCAAGCGTGTAAGCGCACAACATGGTGGGTGCCGTTACTCGCGACGACCGCGAAGAAGCGCTAGTGGTCCGAAGGGCTGATGCACCGCTCACCAACGCACACATGCTGTAACATATGCAACGACACAATCATGAGACCAAAACTGCACCAAATTTGATACAGACAGGCTCAGGTGTTCGGGTTGAGAGGGATCCGCGTGCGAGATAATGGACATACCATCGCACTAAATAACCGTATTCAACACCGGAGTGCGTGCGTGACCGCACTGAAGCTGACTCCCAACATGCAGGCAAGAACGACATTCTCGCCGGCTTCTCCCTATCCGAGGGTGACTGTGGTGGGTCTATTCAGCTGTGGCCGTTCACAGCGGTGAGTGCTGACGAATGGCACTACAACTCCCTCCTACACTTCTCTAGCAACGAGGTGTGACCGCCACGAGAAAAGAAGCTGTTTGCGGGTCAACCAATATTGTACCACACCACCGAAGATGATTTCCTCTCTGTTAGGTTGTCCCGGATCTGAGTTCTCTTCAGCCAGAGAGGCAAGGGCTTGGGGTCGCGTAGGTAGACAGACATTGCGAACGATGGATACACAGTGTAGAATGGGACGGGCGACGAAAACAAAAACGTGCCCCGATCAGAACGAACGCTCGTGGTATGGGCCTGTGCGCCACGTTTTGACACCACAGGGAGGAGTCTGACACAACAAAGAGGGTCTTGCCTCGTGTGTCGCTTGAGATCCTCCACGTCCACCGTCTTGTTCGACCCGGAAATCAAGACTTGCAGCTCGGGCTCACTGAACATCTGCAGCCACTGCGGGTTGATCACCTCCCACAGACCTCGAACAAACGCCTCCGCTTGCGGCTAAGAACAACGAACAAAGGACGGGGGGTGTTTCTTAGTTTTGCGGGACAGAAGGCTTTGCGAACGAAGGCAACGATGAGCGGTTGGTGCTACCAGAAAACAAAAACAACAGATGTTGCTAGCCATGTCACCCACAACGCGCTTCTTCGAGGCAAAGCACGCTTCCTACTTCTACCGGAGCAACTTCTGTAACATCGAGAGAGATAGAGATAGAGGGACAAGGAATAACATGACAACGTTTCGTTTTTCCCGTTTTAGCTGCAGCAAGAGGATACAGGAAGCCGGAAAACACTGCTCGAGAGTTCTTTGCAGTGGCGTCTCACACCAGATCACGAGCAAAACAGAAAGCAACAGCACATCAGTAACGCCGCTAGTTACCGCCGCCCGAAGATGAAGAAGCCGATTCATCGACAATTAAAAACACGAGGCGCGAATACAGCCAAAAGCAAAGCCAAGAGAACAACGGGTGAAAACCATGGCAATTAACCTTCCGAGAACGGGGCACAAAAAGCAAAATGCTAGAGAAATAAAACATGGGGGGGGGGGGGGGGGGTCACCTTGACGCCGTCGACGAGGTGGTGTTTCGCGACACGGTTAACATACTCCAGCCTGTTTGCTGAGGTCACAGCTCTGCGAGATCCGCCCGGAATGAGATCAACCTGCGGCAACGGGAAACAGGGACAGAGTGATCGAGAAGGAGCAAACAGGCACACGTCGGTTACAAACCAAACATTCAACGCACGAAAACGTGGTACGGAGCAGAAGCAGAAAGCTAGCAGCCAACACACAAGGGCAGCACCAACAGAACCATAACCAGCACCAGAAGTAGACAACGACAACGACAGCTTAGCGCAAGCACGTAAAAAGTAGAAACGAGAAAGGTCGACACCCGCCCCCTGTCTCCCGCCACCCCCCCCCTGGCCGACATGAAGTCTCTGTCTCTGTCTCTGTCTCTCTCTCTCTCTCCCCCTCTCCCTCCCTTTCGCAAAAAACGAACCAACTCGCCTCCTTGTTGGCGCCGAACTCCTCGTCCGCCACGGTGAAGGTGAGGCAGAGGTCTTCCACGTCCCCGCCGTCGTACGTCTTGAGGAACATGAGGTTGCGGTACAGCTCCGGGTCCAGGCCGTGGAGGTCGTGGAAGAGGTGCAGGAAGTTGTAGTCCCCTCGGATGAACCCCAGGAAAAACGTCGCGAACTCCGGCTGAACCTGCAGCGCGAGGAGATTGCCGCCCGCCCCCGCGGTCATTTTTCGTTTTTTGACGTCGGGTTCGGTCGTGTGTGCTTTGGACAGTGTTGGGGACCGGTCATTTGGTTGGTTGCTGTTGTGTTCGTTCGCCCCAGGCCTTCTTTGGTGTGTGGCGGGAGGAGCGGCGAACGCTGACGTGCGAGCTGTGATCGCAACACCTTCGCTTGTACTGTTATGTATAAGTACCATTTCGCGTGTTTTCGGGCTTTGGGACATGTTCAGCTGGCGGAAGCGAGTCTTTTCTTACGCTTCGCTCTCAGGGGCATGCAAGGAGATCGTCGTTACAATACTGCGCACGCCCGAGGACCGCCAGCCACCCGTGGCGGGTGTGCCTGGCGCCCAAAGTGAAACAGACTGGCCTCTATACCCCGGGGACGTTCAGCCTTCGCAAGAAAAACGAAAAATTGCTTTGCACACAAAGGAAGACTTTTGATTCCTGCGCAACGTACACAAAGTCCCATAGACCATAGGCAACACGAATACATAAAGACCGAGTGGTCAAACGCAGCGGATTACAGCAGTAGGACCTGCAGCAACGACGCCACTAACCTTAAAGCACACACTCACGCACACGCGAAAGTCACGGCGAGCAAAAAAAATCCCGCACACGATGCAAATTCCAAGAATATTCTGCAGGTTGAACGCAAAATCGGCACTACCGAACGTCATGACGTTGAGATGCAACGCTGCGACCGCGATGACATCGGTCCATGTCCCATGCCCTCTTGCGTCGCCCCCGGGAGGCAAGCCACCTAACTCCTGAAGGAGAACCTTGTAATACAATACAGTCTTGCAGTTCGTTGGTGGAAGGACTATCGTTTTTACTAACGTCCCTGAACACAGCACTCGTCGGCGACTTTGATGCAACTATTGTCAGCGCGAAGTAGCCAGAAAGCAAGAGTTGTTGCGCTGTACAAACAAACAAAAACGACGAGCGTGCACGACGTTGCGATATCTGCCTGGAACTAAGGCTTAACGAACGGTATTGTTGACGGCGAGCCTTGCTGATGCGTTCTGGACAAGTTTGACTAGAGTAAACCTACACGACAAATCCTTCCCGCCGCAACAATCGCAGAAAATAACAACAAAACTAAACACAAGACAGACAGAAAGACAGCAGGTAGCGAAGCACAGCAGGGTGGGAGTGGTGGCGGCCACGGGGGCGGAGATCCACAGATACTCCTCCGCCACCGGCCGTCGTGCGTACACAGCCGGCCAACCAACCCTCACCGTGATTCCCTCGTACAGAGCCTTGCCAAGAATGCGCCCGAGGAACTGGAACAACCGCAGGTGCTCGGATCCGTGTACCATGCCCGAGCTAGGGTTGGGGTACATGAGACCCTCCTTGGTAACCCTGGGAGGACCGATGAGGTGGCAGAAGCCAGGTTGGCCGGCATCGGGCGGGTGGCGAGTGTAGTGTGGAGTGGAGCGAGGCCGAGGACGTGCAGATATCACGGACATGCCACGTGTGAGCGTCGAGTGCAGCCATCAAGTACAACAAATAGCAGCAACAACAGACGACAATGTACAACCAACTCAGCACCTAAACAAGCCGTAGTTGATGTCGAAGGCGAGCGCTGACAGGTCCGTCCAGAAGTCCTTGAACAGCCCCCCCATGTCGATCCCGCTCTCCTCGTGCCCCGCCGCGCCCGTGTACATCACGATTAGCCTCCTCTTCGTCTGCCCTTCTGCTCGCCCTCCGGACCCGAGAGCGGCCAGCCCATCCTCCAACACATGGCCTCTGAAGTAGCGCGAGTGCACGGGGGTGGGTGGGTGCACTCATAGTCGTACTCGGTAGACCATTGACCTCGCATCCCTACAAAGCCCGGACGGAGCACGCCGGGTTCTCACCGGGCCAGGCTAGCGCATCACCCAGCGCGAAGCGCCATGGGGCATTCGGCGAGTCACATGGAGGGCGCGATGCATCCTGCTAAGGGTGATCTGCATCTTGTGCCTACTTCCTTGCATACGGATGACAGCTGCGATGACTTGATTTATTTTCTGGTGCTTTCACTTCCAGAGACAGTTAGAAGCATTGTGTAACTGCCTCGAGGGTGCTTGACCAATGTTACACAACGTGGTGCGATCATCCCCTTTGCGCGGAGAGGGTTTTCGACCCAGCACAACACAATCTACTCCACCACCATTCATGGTTACCGCAAAGAAAAAACAAAGGCAAAAAAACGAAAGCGGTAACCTGGTTGCCGAGCTCACGAGGTGATCGGCTAGTTTTCCAACGTCGTTGCCAAGCGACGAAAACCCAACCCCGATGGCAAACATCGTATAACGGGGGGGGTGAAGGACCCCGGATTACGAGCTAGGTTTGCACAAGCGATAAGGTTGTTCTGTTGCACAGGTACCACGACGGATTGAAGTAAAAAGTGTCCAATCTGAAGAGGGAGCGGGGGGACGAGTGCCCATTCTCGGGTACAACCAACACCCAAATAAAATTGACCGGTACGGTATCGAAGCTCTTGCAAACACACGGACTACAACTCCCCCCCCACCCACCCATAGCGCGACCGCCCAACGGCCTTTCTCTTCCACAACCACGCACGCACCTTCTGACTCGAATTGGAACCCCAGGGGTGTTCTCTGGCTGATGCCTTTGCTTGTCCGCCTTGACCAGGTGCTCGAACACCCTCATGCGCTGCGTCAGCGACATGCAGTACGGCATGGCGTGCAGCAGCCTGCGGGACCGTGTACTTTGCGTCTTAACCTCGGCAAGCACCCGGTTGGACTCAGCCTTCATCGATCGATCGATCAGCGAGATGCGTTTGGTTGTTCCCGGCGTCAACCGACGCATTCGCACGCACGGAGGTAAAACACGAACGAAAGGAAACAAAAGCAACAATTCCCCGCGCGGACAGAGAGCGAGAAGGGAAGACGAGAGAGCTTGAGCCAAGACAACGCTGCCGCCGCAATCGATTTAGGACCCAACAAACTAACCGTAGGTGGGGCGTGGGTTGTATGAGTGACCCGGTGCTTGTGCTTACAACCAGGGTGTCCTTCGTGTTGAAAGAAAGGAAATAAGCATGCTGGCTGCAACACATGGTGACCGAGTAAAGCATGCCGGTGCGCGCACACACACGACAAGCGCGGAGCGGCTATAATATTAATAGTAAGGCCTTGAGGGTACCGCAGTAGGCTACAAAGCAGTACCGAAGGCACCAGAACCCGTCAACGGGGTCTTGCGTGTCTCCGGGGCTCTGCGCCGGCGTGGCATCCCGCCAACACCGCCACAAAGAAAACCAACCCCGGACCACCGAAAAACACCAAGACTAAACAATACACACAACGACAACCAAGCACGGGACCAACATGCCATCAACCGACAGACACAGATACCGCCCGCCTCAGAGGAGCCTCTGCTTGTATTGGACACCGGCTTCTCGTCGACAGGCGCCTCGAATGAACGCGGCTCCCAGGTCTCTGGCGACACTCCGCTTCTCCCGAAAGGGCTCCCACCAACAGCGGCCCCGATTAAGGACCCACAGAAACTGATCCGATCGACCGACAACATCGCACCAAACAACAAAGGCCGCCACACAGACCAGACCGTCCCCTCATCACTGTAGGGAGTCGCCTTGGTCTTCACAGAAGCTTAAAAGCGCACCCCAGGGAACGACCTAATGCAGACGGCTTCGAGGGCATATCTTTTGAGAACTTCCATCACCCGACCGCACTCAAATCCACAACACCTACTCCGGCGTAAAAACAACACGTCACAAACATACCCACCACCACCACCACAAACGACGGGGCACACAATACTTGTACCAATCTTCGTGACAAAAAAAATGAGGTGCTTCACACACGTGTGCCGGGCAGCGAGAGGGAACGCGAAACCTACCTGAGGGACGACCCAAGCTTCCGACGGACACAAGGCTCTTCTGGAGCTCCTGACATACAGCCCCCTAAGGAGCCTCTCTGCCGCCGCAGCGAAAAACGTGCCGAAGTGGCCGGTGGAGTGGTGCACCGAGCTCTCCTTTTGTTCCTGCGGTTGGGTAGAACAGACCAAGGCGCCTTCAGGGATGATTGCGAGCACCGGACAAACTGGCGCACGAGGGAGCTGGCCGCGAATGCATGAAATGATATGATTTGATTTGGGAAGTGCTTCGAAAGACAATGATGCGGCGGCAATCGGATGGGCATCAGATGAAAAAACAAGTTTATCGCACGACGGAAAGCGCACCAAAGCACACGCAAGAGCAGCTATTGTAGCTCCCTTCTCGGAGACAGCAGCAGGAGGAGGAGAAGATCTGCGCAAAAACACTCTGCGAACCAAGGACAAAAGCAACACGACTCCCGCTTCTTGCGTCGATGGATGAGTTGCCTGCAACTCGAACACTCTTTGCACTCTCCTGAGGACCCACTTGACAGACACACGAATCACAGGAACACGAGACGGAGAAGCGGGACAGATGGATACCCTTACACCAACCACCGAAAGACCAGCCTCGATCCTGCAGCCCATCCACGTACAACCGGCGGAGACCCGGACTTTTTCCCCCGTACTCCGAGCAGAGAGCGCCAAGAGAGCAAAGGTTCACTGTGCTGTACTCTAGCCCTCGACCACACATCACCAAGACCTTGCAACTTCCATCACTTATTTCTCTCTCTCTCTCTCTTGCCTGCTCCCAGCAGAACGCGAAGAGGGGGCGTTTGAGGCCCTTGACGAGAGTCCGCACGTGGTGGAGCGGTAGGGGCTGCCCCTTCTCGTAGAGCTCGGCATCGTCGAGGACTACCAGAAGGTGGCTGAAGAGGCAGCACATCACGGCAACGGTGGAGTGAAGCCCTGCCGACACGATCGCGAAGGGGGGAAAGGCGCTTGGTTGACAAGAGTTGGGGGTCTTGGCCTCAAATTGGGGCAAAAAAACGTCACGTCACGACGAAGAAGAAGGAGGTATGTTTGTGTGGAGCAGTCCAGCGTGCGGCGGAATCAACCCCAGACCAACAAGGGGCCATGGGCCAAAAGCTTGGCCTCCTTCAAGTCGGGCACAAAAATCCCTGAAAACAATTGACAGCACCACGCACAGGCAGCAGAGACAAACCACCTTAGTTAGACACACCGGAGCCAAAAGTCGCGCGTCGCCCCCCCCCCTGCATGCAACTCGCCAAATACTTCACGGCGCTTCGCGCTTGGTGATGTGCTAGCCTGGTTCGGTGAAAAACCAGCGTGCCCCATGCCGACCTTGAAGGGATGCGAGATCAATGGTCTAACGACTACGGCATGCACTGCTTGAGTACACCCCCCTACGCCGCCCCCGGTGTTTGCCATCGGGGTTGGGTTTTCGTCGCTTGGCAGCGATGTTGTAAAACTAGCCGATCACTTCGTGAGAACCCGGCGTGCTCCGTCCCGGCTTTGTAGGGATGCGAGGTCAATGGTCGAACGACTACGGCATGCACGACCATGTGTTTGCCATCGGGGTTGGGTTTTCGTCGCTTGGCAGCGATGTTGTAAAACTAGCCGATCACTTCGTGAGAACCCGGCGTGCTCCGTCCCGGCTTTGTAGGGATGCGAGGTCAATGGTCGAACGACTACGGCATGCACGACCATGAGTACCCCCCCCCCCCAACCCCTGTTTATCGTCTCACCCCAAGCTCCAGCAAGCTGGTCACCGCCCGCATGAACTCCCGCTGCCCTCGTCGCGCTGCCGAGGCCGTCATCGGTCCGCCGGCATCGATTCCGCCCCCTCCCCCACCCCCGCCGCCGCCTTCCACCGAGATCTTTGTTCCCATCGCCACGACGTTGCCGAGGAGAAACGCCTCCGTCGAGCAGCAAGACACGGGCGGGGGGGGGAGATGAAACGCCCCCCAGTGGCCGGCGCCGCCGGCGCCACCCCGACT